>VOMN01027123.1:0-14864 GCA_014899125.1 Orchestia grillus | reverse complement strand
ACCTCTGTCCAACACATTGAGAGGACCACTTTTCATGGGCTGGTTTATCCAAAGTTTATTTAAATTTTTGTGAAATTTTCACAAGTCCTAGTAATAATTAGTCAATCAAGCGGCCATGAGTGTTTGCTTGTGCAGCAGGTAAAACTAAATAGACAAAGCATATTAAAATGACATTTATTGAGTTCCTTGACTTAGGGCTCCTTCCAAAACCCCAGACTCCACAACCCTAGTAAAAACACATCTTTTTGCATAGATTCCCTATTTTCTATAGTCCATACCTATTAAATGATCCCTTCTCTTTTAGCGCAATGTAGTCTAAGCCACTAAAGCACTGGAATTTATACTATTAGTCTACTACTACTACTTCAACAACTATTGCTACTAATCAATCCAGCCTAAAGAACTGTTGAAGTTTCTGGGTCTTCTAAAGTTTTCTGTTGTGATTTACATGAAGGGATTATAGTTGGAGTAGCATTGTCTGAATCCTTGCTGATTAGATTTATTGAACCAGTATTTTCTTTTCTTGTGCAGCTTATCAAATTTCAACAAAAGCATGCATGATGGCTGGAGACAATGTTTTAACATCAGAATCAGCCCCTGGATATCTTACCTCATCAGTAGAAGATGATAATCCTCCAGTAATATCCAATGTAACACATCCCTTTTATTCTTTATCATCAAAAAGTCAAATTTTATCATCCTCTGTGCATGATGATATCAATGCACAGTCTTATGGACAGGTTCAAGTCAGAGTATTTTTTTATCATTTTTTTGGTATATTGTCTGTTGGAATTTTATATCTTTTAACATATTGGAGACCTGACTGGGAAGTTTACCTGTGTTGCTGCAAAGTGGAGCTCAGCAAAGCTACTCATCTTTTGTTGGAGGTGAGTCTTCCATTTGCATAACACCTTCTGTTTACAGTTCATTGTACTCCAGTACTATGTTTCAAGCAGGTTTATATTTTGGGGCTCAATTGTAGCTCAAATCAGCAAACTCTCTGACATAGGTATTTGAAAAAAAAGTGAGCAAAATCTATGGCTAATCAAATCTCTAGTATGACATACATTTTCTCCAAAAATAGCAACCAAGTGATGTATCCAAAAATGTCTTAAACTAAAATGCTGAATTTATTTTGGGCATTATATTTTAAATAGGTACACTACCTTTATACAGTTGTGTATACATATTTTACATTATGAGACTGAAATGTGTTCTTGATTAGAAGTACATACCATAAAATATTATTTCTATTTCTCTTCTTAGTAATTCACACAGCCATCGTGGTTACTATGAACATTGATGGACCAGGGGATCCCCCTTTTAGTGTATTGAATAATGGTATTAGTGTAGTTTTATATACCATACTTAGCTAAGCATCTTGAGCAAAAGGGCTGATTGTCAACTGTACTTCTTCCATTTCAAGCTGTAATTAGAAATATGAAATTTCAAGTTAATAAACTTTTAGAAAATTATTTGGTTTGGAAGAAGAATGAATGTATACATTCCTGTGCTTGTCCAAATAAATTATAATATAATTAATTACAGTCAGTATTCATCCTTTAGAATTGATGTATTGAACATCCTGATATTTTTTGGTTTGAATTGTATTGAAAAATATTTCAATGATAATTTTTGAAAAATAACAATGGTAGTCCAACTCGGTGGTAAAAGATTCATAACAAGCAAACTTTGTAAGCCCAGTTCATAGGACATAATATGGTATTTGGTTTGTACATGAAACTTGCAGCACTGTCAGATCTAAGCCCAATTTATGACTAGTTATTTTGTGGTAAAGGTAAGTATGAAATGCAATTCCAGTCTTTCCTCTGCATAGATCTAAAAAGTTAATTTTGTTGTTGGATTTTGTTTGGAGTTAGATTATTGACCAGGCATGTACATAGAAATTCCAGGTCACATGCGCATTTTTGTAGCTTGGAAAGGTAACTTTTGTATGTACAAAACTGTCAGTCTCACTTCACAGTATCTTTCTCTTATTATTACACTAATAGATCCATGTTTTGAAAATGTAGATGATACAGAAATAAAACAGCCAAAGTTGGTACAAACATCTTAAAACTGATGCACATTAAAATGAAGGTTTCAAGTTAAACAGAATTCATCTTCAGTATTAGTAAATCAAGATATATTCTCAGGATCTGAAATAAAAACAGGTAGGTTCAACAAAAATGAAATAATTTACCTAACTTGAAATATTAAGAGACATAAGTGCCTGCTTCATTGAGCTATGGCCTATAATAATAGATTAAAAGGCTTTCAAGTAATAGATGCTGTTTCTCTGACGTTGATAAAATCTTGAAATTTTACACATGTATCAGATCGTTGTGGGTGTGTGAGTGTACACAAATATTCCTGTGAGAGGGTTTGCAGTTACTCTGTCTGTACAAACGGGATATATGCATAGAAAAAACAAATTGCATTTTGTACTAGCCTTTATTGGAAAATAACTAATGCCTAACTGGAGCTTGAATTTGACAATGCTGTGAGTTTTATGTTTAAATCAAACCTCATTCCATGTCTTGTAGACTGAGTTTGTTCAAGTTTTGAATCTTTTACCACTGAGTTGGAATACCTTTGTTTCTATTTTTTCAATTTTTTTTCCCTAATATCCTCTGGTTTTATCCCTGTATCTATGCTTATTATTACCACCACGGAGTACTTCCTTTAGAAAAGGAAGTTTAAACCACACATTCCTCACATCCCCCACCACACCAGTAGTTGTAAGGCATTTAAAACCTAACAGTAAAATGTGTTGGAATAAATAAAGTTTTTTATGTGTTCATTCACAGTATGGTGATGATCCTGTCAGTGTGTGCAAAATTGAGAAAGAGAGAGTGTCCATCCACTTCCCTGCAAAGTTTCGTATTGAAACTGGTGTTCCTGAGACTGGACCTGGTGCTACCAGTTCTGATGATGGGTCTTCCTCTGAAGATAGTAGGGATGATCAGTGTCATCTACTTGAAAATAGAAGGTATGTTGCCAGGTCATATTTTCTTGAAGTTTCACCTTCAAATGTATGTGATTGGAATTTTGTCAAATGAGCCTATTTTATTTACTGTCCTGCAGTTGTGCACTTTCAGCATAAATCAAACATGTTTCTCAAGATGAACCAAATTAAAAGGGCAGGGAAAAACACAATTCCAGTATAAAACTTTTTTTTCAAAGTAATGGTGAGTACTTTGAGGATTTTATTGGAACTCAATGGTTTTATTGAACTTTATAATTTGGTTTATTTCAATATTCAGATTTCCTGCTTATAAGCTTAGTAGACATTTTATTTGACATTCCTCAGTTATACAATTTCCCTTGTAGGTCTGCATCTGTTGTAGAATCTGGTTTCCTGTAATGTAAATGAGATCATAAAATGCAAGCATGTTTTCAATGTTCATATCTTGCCTTTCTGATACTATTAGGCTCTTGATATATGATTAGTGGGAAACTCAATGTATCGCATATCTAGCTAATGACATGGAGATATTAATGATTTGTTTTGTCAATTTTAAATAATCTTATTGCAAAGTACTTCAGTCAATTTATGTATTTGAACATTTTTTAGATATAGATAAGCCTTCAAGATAGTTATTTTTCATGTATTTGTTACCACAATTCAAATGCTAGCTGTTTAATTAAAGTTATTTGTGTAGTACACACTATTTGGTTCAGGAAAGAGTGCTTGTGTGCGACCTTTCATTTTCAAAGTCATCATTATTTGAATTTCCTGTTTGAAACTGTGTCTAATTTAGGTTTATTGTTATGTGGGAAGAAAGTACATGTTGAAATAAACTATTTAATTTATTTGTTGGCAGCAGGTCAAATGAGAATGGATTCTTCTATCGCCACTTCACTCACCAGCATGTGAAGTTTGTGTGGTGCCCTGCAGAGCGGCAGTTTGTTGAGCTGAGTGCCCTCGACAGAAACACATCAGTGGCCCATGTTGCTAATGGCTTCCACGGAGACTCGGCTGACTTGAGACAGGCCAGGTAATTTGACCCTATTTGTATTTTCTGCTGAGTAATGGTAGAAGTTGTGCTCAATTCTTTTTGTGCTGCAGGAGATGAAACTTAACACATTGGCTGCGATGATATTATTTTCTTAGGGGTGAAACAATCCACCGGTGGCTCGTCTCGCGGTCAATGTGTTAACTTGGAACGTTTTTGGGTGCAATCCTTTGAACCATGTCCTTCTATAGGCTTTGTTTTAGAAAATTGAATTATCAAAGTATATAAATTGTTTGAGATTTTGTGCAACATTTTCCATCCATGTATTAGACTAAAACTATTAATGGAATCTGGGTTTGAAATAGTTTTTGTAAGTATATGTTACTTGCCATAATATGAGAGTGGTGTAATTAAGTTAGACTGAAGTAGTAGGTATGGCATTGTTTTTAGTAAAAACTTTCAACAAAATAGTGAAATTTATTTGAAATACAAACTTGAGAGGTAACCTGAACTTGTACCTTAAAATATAGTCAACATTAATACTGTTTGTCAACAAAGACAGAACAGAATTAATAACTATTGGGAAACTGAAAATGTACTGCGAAGACTGGTATTTTATAGCAAAACATGCAACCCTTATCCAGGATACTTCGCTCGAGACCCAAAATTTTACTTAAAAAGGGACGAAGGGTGACGGAACGGTTGGTACGTAGGTAGGTACAAGCGTATTAATATATGTACAGTATGTCCCACAAAAATCCGAACCAAGAATTTTGCTAGAAATTAAATCCTTATGGTAGTCTTATGATGGTATTACTGATACGGAAAAAAGAAATAATACTCAGTTTGGGTTTTTTGTGCGACATACTGTATAGATTGTATAGTAAAAAGTATACTACTATGTGAGACATGGGCGCAGGACCATGAGCAGGGCATGCTGTGTTATGTTCTGGTTAGGGTTGGTGGAGACGTGTGTAGCAGTGCTGCATTGTTGATTTAAATGCATCATGGTCTTTTTTCTCTAGATCCGAGTTCCGTGAGAACTCATGTTTGTCTAGTGGAATGAAGTTATTTCAAAGTAGACTACCGCCGTCTGCAGTAACGCCGGAAGCGTTGTATTTTAATTTAATATCATTGTTTATTTTAATTGGTCACTTATTAGTGATTATTTAGGTACATTTATTTCCTTACAAATGATATTGGAATTGACTAAGCAATACAATCAATGGTATGCGTGTCAAAGAGTCGAGGCCTACTGGGTTGAGGTTCCCAAACTTTTGGGCGTCGCCCGCTGCCCCCAGTTAAGGGTAACTCTTTAACTGTTTTGACAGTTACGTCAAGATCTTTACGATCAATAATGATAACCTAATCCTAAAATAAGGTGCAGTTAGCATTCAAATTTGAAGGAGGCAAAGCGAGGGTTTGTCTGGTTAATATTCCTACGTAATACTCAACAAAATGTTGAAATATAAACTGAAATGTGACAGTAAAGTCCGGGCCTTAGGGGTAGGCAACAGAGAGAGCGTAGTCTCCGTTTGAACTCGGTTCGTTCGAGTGGATGTGTGATCAGGTAGATGCTTGCCTTGTGCGTAAGTTTTACTGCAATGGTTTTCCCTCTCTAGCTTCGCTATTCAAACCTGCTCGCGCCTGTCTTTGCCATTGAATATTTTCTTGTAATGGTCTCCCTTAATGGTGATAGGTACAAGTAAATTAGAATTTATTATGCGGATTTCCCTCTTTTACTGGGCATTTAATTTTACTTTAGTTTCATTTATTTTTTTCATTTATATATGTGATGTACCTGTTTGTAAATTTACTCAAATGAACATTAATAAATTTGTATGTATGTGACATAATTATACCATTATATATATATAAGAGCGAATAGTTGGAAGACTCTCAGGTTCCATTGTTAGGGAATTTAAATTTCAAAGCTTCTTCTGAGATATTTATTTAAAGTTTGCCAAGCTATATATTTATGGAATGATCATTACGTGAATTGTACAACAAATGTTCTATTTTTTCTTACATTAAGTGTGGAATGAAGACCTGATAGGTATTCCACTGTCAGATTCACATATATATTTCTATTTCTTGTATTATAGAATGTTAGTGAATATGAAAGTGTGCGGTAGAATGACTGCGTTCGGTTGCATCATACAAGAGTTCAATTATAGAATGTGTATCAGGTGACAAAATTTGCACATCAATGGTACAATGTTATGTCCTTCATCTCAGTTTGTATAAAAAAACAATATAGAGATAGTGCGATGTAATCAGACAATAGTAATCTCCCGTTCTGACGGCACAAGACTGTAGGAACCCGTGAATGGACCCAGTGATCTTGTGCCTGTTACCACTTTCTATTCTCTTTTTCAGTCAAGGCTAGTTAAGTATCATTTACATGAATAACCATGAAAAAGGCCATAAATGCCCTTTGTATTGTATCCAGTTTGATCGTCATTTGCTTCTTGAAAAAGTTTTTAACACTTTAGCAACGATTTTTCCATGCAGGTAAAATTTCATGTCGACAAGTACCTCCGTAGTGAATGAAAAATCTAGGAATTTGTTTTCACAAATTTGGTTATCCTATTCATTTTCCTTCTGATCTAAACTAGCTTATTCAAGATGAACACAAATTTTATGAACACTTTAAAATTTGTATTCCTACGTGTTAGCTCCTTTGGTTACGTTAGATTAGATGATTGCGTGTACCACATATGGCGCACGCCGAGCTCAAAGTGTTAAGTATCTAATTTTTAGCTGTACAGTTATTTAATTAGAGTTCACTAAATTTTTATCATGCAGGAAAGTCGAAACGTACCGTTGTTATTTATTGATTGCAATATTTCCTATGTGCTTGCCTACTACTTTTGTTGATGTAGCATCGGAGGTATGTTTTACTGATGTACCAAGGCTTTGTCACTTGGCTACTATCTTAAGAATAATATTTCTAATTTTCATATCTAATGCACTTCCTTGTTACTGATTCTAACCCTCTTCTTTCTCAAGTTGTAATAACCATGGAAGCATATGCGTGTTGATAATGTTTCTGGAAGAAACTTGCTACATTTTGAAACTCTGGTGGAAATTCTGTACATCTTAGAACATAGCTTTTTACTCAATGTGTACTTCTATACAAACGATTGAAAGTGTATTATTAGTCTCTTATTTTAGTCTTACTATTAGTCATAACAATTTTAAGAATTAAAATATACGATACACAGGTTTCATAAGGAAAAGGGTAGTTTTTAAGGAATTCTTCCGAGTTGAAATTTATTCATCCCAAGCTTTCAAGCAGTCAAACACTACATGTTATTAGGTGAATGAAGTTTAGAATAAATTATGTTGTAATGTCTTTGGTTGACCAAGGAAACAAGTATTGTTCTAGAGAAAATTTAGCCAAAGAATAACACCGAATTGGCTTCATCTTGAATGGGAATGGTTACTCGAATAGATTCATGGTTAAAGTAATAAGTAGGTAAAAAAGCAGAAGGAACGATAGTTAGAACAAAACATGAATAAAAGTCATTGCTGCACCGTACGTTTGGGGTATATCTTGAATATCTTGTAATATTTTGAAAATGTTTGGGCCTCTATGCCCTGGCCACACTGGGGTGCCGCCGGTTAACTTCTTTAAAAACTCAACTAAATTTTAAGATGCTATTTTTTGAAGCATTCCATTAATTTTGCTGCCAAATTTGATTACCCGACGCACTCAATTCCTAGAAGCTTATCTTCTCATTCTCCAGTAATTTAGAAGATGATAATACATTAATTTTTTCTGTTTTTGTAAATAGGATACAGTTTTCATGTTGATGGGTCCTGCGTTTCTAAATTTCATTCCTCGATGACAAGTATTGTTTAACAGCTTGAAAGCTTGGGATGAATAAATTTCATCTCAGAAGAATTTCTTAATAATTAACCTTTTTCATTTCATTTTCAACAATTTTCAGCATATTCCATTGTATAATTATTGATTTGTGCTGGGCAGAGGGCAGCTGTACGGACCCAACGAAATCGTAGTGAAGGTTCGGTCGTATGTTTCCCTGCTCTTCACAGAGGTGCTCAACCCGTTCTACATATTTCAGGTGTGCTACAGGCTCTTAAGGCTTGATTTTCCATTGCTCCAAGTATTGTAACGCCGGTACCTACGTGTGTTGCTCTTTTCAATTATTAGATAGGAAATAATTTCCATCACTTAACTGCATAATTAGGAAGGGGATAACGTCTTGTGAAGCCCTTCAACATTACTCTAGCAGCAAATGAAACACAATAAAGAAGAAACTCGTTTATAGGCTAGATTGTGTAGGTTGCGATATATGCCTTATTGGAGAAACTGCTCGAATTTTAAAAACTAGGATTGGTGAACATGGCGAAATGTAAGAACTGGATTTAGTCTTTCCCTAGTGTATTGGCATTTCAGCTTCAACAATCAATCATTTCGATAATGCAAAAATAATTCAAAGAGTTAAGAAATTATTATACCCACAAAATAATGGTAGCTTTGTATTTTGTAAACCATTAAAATTAAGCTATCAGCGGACATGTTGATGTATGACAATAAATTTTGCCAACAGCTTTAAAACATTTCACGTGAGCTCATCCATCCCTGTTCTCAAAATAAACCTATAAAACTGTATTCACAGAAGAAGTGTAAAAAATTAATTTATTATCAGTATTAGTGATAAGCTGTGTAACCACTTCAATCTCGGTGTTTCGAAAGACATTGCTCTGATGACGGTAAGAGCATATTTTGCCGAAAGCTCTGCCTTCCAAAAATTGTCTTGGATTGAGTCCTCAAAAAAGAAAATTCTCGATAGTGTAATAACCAAGACGTCTAATATTTTCTGAAGTGACCCACATAAAATCAACGGGATACGGCTGTCACCTACGTCAGCAAGTTTTTCTTATTAAGTGCAAGCTTTCGAAATAAAAGCTTTCATTAATTAAATGATTAAATGAACTTTTTACAATGGGAGACAGAGTAAGTCGATGAAGGGAGGCATCGAAACAGCGACAGAGTGAGTGAAGATGGAACTCGTACCTTACCAATGCCAGCAATCGATGGCATTGTCAGAGTTGCTAAAAATTGAGGCACTACACGGGTGCAGGGTATGGGTGTACGAGTATGTCTCATCAGCAACAATTGTTCCTATGAAATGAATGCTTTCGAAGTAAAAGCTTAGTGAATAATTCAGATCTCAATTTATCCTAATGGAAGTTTATCCAAAAGTCATGCAAGTTTGGAAAACCATATTACCACTGAGCCAGCTATTATTGCATGGATTTGTTTGCATTTACAGATTTTGTTTGTAATCTAAACATTCAAGTAGCTTGTATTGGCTGCCACGCTATTTGCGTTACTCATATTCTTATATTTTCAGCGATTTTATTTATTACAAAAAGTTATTGTAAATTTTATGACACTCTGACAGCCATATCTATCAATCATATCGCGCAGGTGGCCTCTATTCTAGCATATGCAGCCACAGTTTTCTAATTGTTCGTGAGTCGCCGTTCATGGGCGACTCGGCTCTTGGACTGTGTTGGAGAATGGACTAAACTACTAGACGATGGTATTGAAATGGACATAGTCTTCCTTAACTTTGCCAAGGATTTTAATTGTTTGTTTCTAAAGTGTTTGTTGAAGTAGTTGGAAGGTTATAGTTGAGTGAGAGGAAACGTCCATAAATAGATCAAAAACTTTATTGAAAATAGAAGGTAGCGTATTGTCATACATAACGATGCCTCGGGCTGGAGACCAGTGACGAACGGGATACATCAGGGCAGTGTTTTGGCATTGGTACTCTACGTCTGATCGTTAGCGACACGCCTGAGGCAGTCCAGCGACCCGTCGCATACAAGAGCATTCCAGGGACTTGCAGATGATACCAAAATTTTCTCCCGCTCAGACTCGATCGAAAACTGGAAGCTACTGCAGATTGATCTGGATGCTTTGCGAGTTTGGGTGAATGTGTGACAAATCAGATTCAATGCTGGCATATGCAAAAGAATGCACATGGGTCGAAATAAGGGTCGATATGAGTACCGAATGAGGACGGGCGATAGCCTGGTTACACTGGGAACAACAGAATGCGAACAAAATTTGAGGATCCATGACGACCCGCTATTGAAATTACGTAAACGCTGTCATGAAAGCAAATTGACTAGTCGACTTCCTTCGTCGCGGCGTCGCGGTCTTGACTTCGTCTAGCAAATTCTGAGATACGCTTTCAAGGGACTGGTGCACCCCCACATGGAATATGCGAGATCAGTCTAGTTTCCCTTGTACAAAAAAGATAATACCCTCATTGAGAACGTTCAATAAAGAGCTACCAAACTAGTGGCAGAATTAGTTTTTCTCAGCTATGAGGAAAGACTGAAAGCATTGGGACTACTTACTTTAAACATATCCAAGAGTTTAAGGTAACTTATCGAAGCATAGAAGCTCACCTATGGCTTCTCTAATGCTAACATAGGAAACGATATCATTTTCAGCACAGATAAAAAGAATTAGGGGTCATAAGTTCAAGCTGAATAAGGAATCAGTCAGACTGGATGTGAGAAAAAACTTCTTAGGCCGCAGAGTTGTGGACTACTCTCTTCTTCGGTAGTTAACAAGAGCTGGTCGCTGACGCTCCGACCAGGGACGGTTAAAGGTCGGTGCGACAAACACCTAAGAAAGCATCAGTTCAGTGTAGAACTCAATCTAGCCGCGGTTACCTCCAAGTCCCTCAATCCAAAGGAATTAAACTTTCAATACACAGTGCTGACCCTCAACAGGCCTATGAAAAGCGACTATGGAATGATCATGTATATTCATATGGCAATACTTTTATTCTTGTTTCAATATACCTTATCCCGTTTGAAAGAGTAGGTTGCTCTTATCCGAAAACGGTGCCACGCTATTATCAACGGCGGAAATTCGCGATCATAGAGAACGCTAAGGATTTCACTGTGATTGAGGAATGTACTATCGTGGAAGAAATGGCTAAAGGAACTTCTCTCTGGTTGATGGCAACTCTCATGTTGTGAGGCAACTGTTCAAAAAGCCTGGGCTAACTTCCAGAATAATTTTTGAGCACAATTTAATGTATAAGAAGTTCCAAAATTGCCACGGAAAGTCAGTTGCTCAGAGCCATGGAAAGAACATTTTAGCCGTAAAACGATCTCTGTCGCCACAACACAAGGTATTGCGGTTGGTATGGGCTGAAAAGTTCATAAGACTGATGTGGAGCTGGTTATGTTCACTGATGAGACGAAAGCAACTCTCATGGTGAATGGGGAAGGTTGGGTTGTAAACGACCGAAAGTTTCGTTATTATTTTCATCGCCAAAGAGGGAGAGGAGGCGTAATGATTTGGGTGGGAATATTTGGAAATTAACTCATTGGACTTCAAGTACACGATTGCGTAAAGGTTACTTGTGCGTCCTGTTGCCAGCTTTTTAAGTCGAATTTGTTCTTGCGGTTTAAAAACCGTGCCTTTGCAGTAGCGCCGAAGGTTAGTACATAGGCATTAGAGCACGATTTTACACCGTCCTGATCTGCAAAGACTATATATGATTTCTTATCCTTAATAGCAGTGGTGCCAATTTGATGGTTTTCCCGCCCCGACCTTCCTATTGGAATTCAATTGGGAACCTGTTGGAGATTCTCTATGCAAGGACGGAAGGCAGTTCACTTCAGAACAGGATGATTGGACAGCAATCCAGACGTCAGCAAGCAATTATCCTGAAATAAAGAATGGACTGAGTCTGTTAATATTTGAATTGTGAACATACTTCAATAAAAGGGGTCTTCCGTGCAGTTTTATTATTTATTCAAATTTTTTCATTTTATGTTGGGCCTTTGCTCATTTGGGATGAATAAGCAAAAAAAAGTATTTAATTATGGTTGGCCCCTTTTTAATTTTAATTATAATGAAATATTATTCTTTAATTAGTAACGCTAACAGCGTGAGGCGGTCTGATATCAGATAAGTGTTATCGTTTTGTCTAAAAATTAGAGGAATTTTTAAAACTGGAATAAAAGTGTTGCCATGTTATTTTGCGTGTGCCATAAAATTTGAGAATTTTCCTGAAATATAAGTAGCGGAATGGATAAAAATATGGGTTACGCACGTAGCGTGGTGCGCAGCGTACTTTCCCGCCTGACCAGGTTCGAGTATCTAGGATACAAATACTCCGCTCTATTACGTTAGTTTTTAATTAGTAAATGTTCTTCTTTGTTGGTGGGTCGGCAACCACCCCGCATGTCACGGTCACCTGCCCTCAGATATTGTCCATCATCCTGTGGAGTCTGGACGACTACTTCCTCTACGCGAGCTGCATCTTCCTCATCTCGTGCATCTCCGTCGCCGTCTCCCTCAGAGAGACCCGACAGGTTTGTGTCTCGTTATCTATTGTATTCATGGTCATGTAAGGATGCATCTAATTCTAGACTGTTAGGAACAACAATTTCTCATTTGATGTGTTGATATTGTTGAACGCCATGTTTTCAATTAACACTGCACCTGTCGTACTCTTTTCTAATTTTTTCTAGTTAATTTAATTTTCTCCAGAATTGATTAGAAATTTTTCCCGAGTCCAAGTTTCGACCAGAGGAATAAATTATGAAGATATTGTGTATATCTTGAACTACAAATTTATCCGTTGTTGTATAGTCTCACTGTTATCGCATTGCTAATATGAAGTAAGATGTGAAGACCAGCGAAATAGTTATTTTTCAAGTAGTATGGAGTTTTTTAATAGAACTTCAAAGAACTTCAAAGAACTTAAAACTACTTAAAACTACTTTTTTAACAATTTAGCAAAGTAGCCTGTTGGATATTAATGTAGTGTTTAAATAATGAGAATAAGCGAGAAAATATTATGAATAAACATGAATCTAATTGAATAAGACGAACATGTATTATGTATATGGTGGCAGCAAAGCGAGCGTCTGCACGCCATGGTGAGGACCAATCAGGACGCGACGATGGAGGTGCTGCAGCTGGACTGCGCAGGCAAGCTGGAGCAAGGTGAGCTCGGTGTACGAAGGCCCGACTTTGTGACCCTCGTGTCCGTCATCTCACAACTGACCAAGTGTTATTTTTAATGGTATCTCTATCGTATTCACTCGTGGATAATTTATTGGTTCGTAGGGCAAGAGGTAGCTTTTGAAACTAATTCTCGTCGGTGAACATCAACAATAATATTCCTCGATTACGAGCAAGGAAGTACGAGTATTTGAATTCAAATTCATAGTGGTGGAAAAATTGTACGATTTGCACTTCAAATGTGCCTGATTCGAATTTCAGAGGTGCTGAAAAAGCATGCATTATCACTTCCAGTTCTTCAAAATTGCTCTCCCATTTTGGAAAAGAGTACATTAATATTCTTGTGCTAAATCAGAATCCTAGTCCCCTCAGGAGGCATAGGATAGGCCATAGGCAAATAGTGTTAGGGTATTTAGGTTTGTTTGTCCTATGCTATGAGGAGTGGCGTCCCCACGGGAGCACTGTTAAGTTACTTCAGCTATAAATAGGCCTTCGGGAACTCTATCTTCCATGTCCACTCTGGTTTTTCGTTTTTCTTGCCTTCTTCACTGATTATTCATTATTTTTTCTTCCTTTTCTCGCTTAAATTGAGCGGGGGATCTTGTGTGGAAACACACATGTGCATCGATTCCATTTTTTCAAAAGTCAACACTAAACGGTTCCTACTTAATGCTCTTTTGAGATTGCATTTCTTGTGGCTTGGGTGCTTTAAACTAACTAATAAAAATTGAATCCTAATCACACTTGTCGTAAATGACTGTGATTAACCATAGATATGGTATTCCCATCCCACTAACTAACCATAGTTATGTTGCTCCCGTTTGAATGAGACTAACCATAGTTATGTTGCTCCCGTTTGACTGTGACCATTCATAGTTATGTTGCTCCCATGTGGCTGACTAAACATAGCTATGTTGCTCTCATGTGGCTGACTAACCATAGTTATGTTGCTCTCATGTGGCTGACTAACCGTAGTTATGTTGCTCCCATGTGGCTGACTAACCATAGTTATGTTGCTCCCATGTGGCTGACTAACCGTAGTTATGTTGCTCCCATGTGGCTGACTAGCCATAGTTATGTTGCTGCCATGTGGCTGACGAGCCTTAGTTATGTTGCTGCCATGTGGCTGCTACTAACCACCAAAGTCCACAGTGACAGTCGGTGTGAGCGACCTGGTGCCTGGCGACGTGATGCTGCTGCCAGCTGAGGGCTGCCTGGTGCCGTGCGACTGCGTGCTGCTCACTGGCACCGCCATCGTCAACGAGAGCATGCTGACAGGTGCGGGCTGTGGGCCTCTGTGGCCTGGGCAGTTTCACTGGGACCTCCTCGTATAGCGAGTGCTGCATTCACAGATTAATTCTAGAATGACAGCTCTTCGTGTGTGTTATCAACCTGTTAGCGCCCGATTTTCTCTTATTATACCTATAGGATGTATGTCACTAATAGGCTAAGTTTTTTATTTGTTATTTATAATTTGATGGAAAACACGCTATTACAAAACAATCATTTCGATTTCCGGTGTTTAAATTTTTGGCCTAAAATCTCGTCAGAAGTAAGCAGCGACTTTTTTATATTGTCTCTTATTACGACTGTATCCGAGTGTCGTACTTACACCGACTGTGTCCTGCGTTTGGGTGAGCAGGAGAAAGCGTTCCCGTAGCGAAGGCGCCCCTCACCGTCGGCAGCGACCAGACTGAGCTGTACGACCCTGAGAAGCACAAGCGCAGCACCCTCTTCTGCGGCACGCTCGTCGTGCAGACCCGCTACTACAACAACGTCCCTGTGAGGCCCTGCCTGCTGGTCCTGTAGCGTGTTGTCGGTGTGTCCATATTGGGTCTGTGTTGCTCTGGTGTGTCCATATTGGG
>VOMN01027122.1:0-47519 GCA_014899125.1 Orchestia grillus | reverse complement strand
AAAGATAAATAAGAAATAGCGAAGAAGGAATGAAAACGGAAAGAAGCCAGTGGGCACGAAAGATTGAAGTCCCAAATGCCTATCTAAAGCTGATGTAACCTAACAGAGCTCCCCTGGGGCCACTATTCCCCATAGCATACGATAGACAAATCTAACTAGCCTAACCCTACTGCCTATGGCCTATCCTACGTCCCCTGAGGAGAAATAAAAGTTACTGCGTTGTTTTAAAAAGTACGGAAAATCCACATCTCCAGCAGAGTAGAACGGGTTTTTTATTGATAACATGTTTATTCAGAGTAGGTGCTGTTATACGGGCAGAATTTTTAGTAAGACTTTACAAATATCAGTTCAATACGATTTTTTCGTTATTAGAACTCGCCCCTCAGGGGGCATAGGATAGGCCATAGGCAATAGAGGTAGGTTAGTTAGGTTTGCCTATCCTATGCTATGGGGACTAGCGCCCCCAGGGGAGTACTGCTAGGGTACCTCAGCTTTAGATAGGCCTTCGGGACTTCTGTCTTTCGTGCCCACTTTGCTTCCTTCCGTTTTCATTCCTTCTTCGCTATTTCTTATTTGTCTTTTCTTGCTCTTCCTTCTTAACTTGCTGTTTCTATGCGCAGGGGATCTTGTGTGGGAACACACCCTGTGCATAGAATCCCCGTTCTCCTAAGTCCATACTAAATGGTCCCTACTCTTTCGGTGCGAAATAGACTGAGTTTCTGAAGCGCTGCTTTCACTACCACTACAACTACAACTTATTAGAACTATGCGTTTTACAATTTGAAGGATATTTGGTTGTAAATCTGATATCTTCACGACGAGAAAATGGAAAATCACTAACATCGCTGGCCATTAACACGCTGTATCTGCTCAAACGTGACGAAAACTGTCCTACAGTAGAATACACGTGTATTGTCCTCTTATTGTGTAACCTGTGAAATGGAAACTTACCTTCCATGAACATCCAGGCAAAGGCTGCGAGGAAGAAATAGTGCAGAAGACCGGCAATGACACCACAAGCGATGCGGTTGCCTGTCTGGTTAATACCGCCCAGGAAGAGAATCTCCGCCACCAGCAAACACGCACACAAGTTCTTATGGATGCTAGTGCGGTCACTCTGAAATGTGGGCAGATAATGTGTTTGTGTCCACAACCTTCTGTCACGTGCGGTCACATAAAATGGCTACTAGTAACATTTCTAGTGAATAGCGACAGCACGGCTCACACTGCATTTATTTGCAACCATCCGACACAAGGCAGAGAAAATGTAATTTACTGTCAGATAAAGAATAACCTGTCAAAGAAAGTTCAGACATAGACGTCTGATTATATACTAGGGAAGACTGAATTTCCCAATGTTAGTTCGATATTGTCCGAGAAAATATGCTAATTTGGAAGGAAAAGTCCTAAAAAAATCCTTCGAATTTGAAAATTGAACTTTGGTACAGATATAGATTGAAAGACTAGAACTACTTTCGACATTTTCGGGTCTTCGAAATATTTTTCGGATCTAATGTTAAATTCGTATTTAGTAGAAGCCTATCCTAATTGAAATTTGGACATGATAGAATGGTAGCAATAGCAATTGTCACATAAGAAGTGATCAATTTTTCATTAGTAGTTAATATTAGTTCAATAAACAAATTAACTTCCGAACAAAGGAGTGAATTTTAAGGGCAATCAAAACCACGACGGCTGAAAATCTTCAACAATACATGAATGTACAACTGATGAAATATGACATTTCAAAAAATAAATAAATAACGTTACTCGTACCCTAAAATCAAAGTACACGAAAGGAGACACTGGTGAGCAACAGAATTACTTGTTCAGTACCAGCCTCTAACAGCACTCGTGATCATTGCAATCAAGCATCGGCTACATACCTGCAGCCCTTTGAACACTTGGAAAACTACGATGGCAAGTAGAAGGCAGACGATGGACACTATGCAACCAACGTAGGTGATAACTGCCAGAGCGAAAGTGTGTTCAGGAGAGAGCGGGGTTGCGTGGAAATCCATAAGCACGGCGAAGTTTGTGAGGTGGTCACATTGGCACGAAACGTGACTCACGTTCGAACCAACCACTCGGCAGCCTTCCTCTGACCACAGGCTGCAAAAAGAAACAGTAGAGTTCAAGTAAATATATTTTCACATATTTCATGATGAAGCGATGTAATAATCAAATTCATGTGTTCATGAACTCGCATTAAGTAATTTTTAAAGCTACGAGCTTTAAGAAAAATAATACGATACGAGTTTAAAATGCGCTGTTAGAAAAAATGAGAAAAACACGAATTGAACTAGCTAAAGGTGAAACTCTACGGATCTCCGTCTGACTGTTCAAGTTACTGTGGCTTGGGGAGTGAAAGAAAAAATG
This sequence comes from Orchestia grillus, assembly GCA_014899125.1. NCBI lineage: Eukaryota > Metazoa > Arthropoda > Malacostraca > Amphipoda > Talitridae > Orchestia > Orchestia grillus. The sequence goes on along the minus strand of VOMN01027122.1, from coordinate 45,140 downwards.
TCTTCTATAAAAATACCCATCTAACATAATAAAATCCGTTGTGTATTATTTATATATTTATATCTATGTTTGGTGTCCGCTTCTGGTGGAATTTCATAGAGCAAAATTCCCACTCTAGTTATAACATAAAAACAATACTGAAACAACCACTGCTTTTCATATTCAGTCAGTTGGTAGCACAGATACGATTTATTCCCGGTCGAACGAGGATAATAGCACAAATTCGAAGAATTTATGAATTTATAAATTGGATACTGTATATTAGTCATGTCATTTTATAACTTTCAATATGTGTACATCAAAATTAGGTATTTCAATTAATGTGAACAATAAAACTCGTTACTTTTAAATATCATTAGTCCCGCCATTTTTGGCAGGGCGCGTCCACTAGTATATTATATTACAAGGAAAGATCGCTTATGGTGGGTTACAATTCCTGCGCACTCCTCCAATGCCTATTGACAAGGACTTAGGTAAAGAGACGCGGCAATACCAATTTCTCACAAGTCTGTCAAACAATTCAAAGGCCGTTAAAATATACAGAGACTCCAAAAAACAGGCGTTCCTGGTCTGGCCAGTTTTCTGAGCATTACAGAACCGTGAGCAGCGTCACTGAAAATTGACTTTTTTTGAAGAACTGGACGTTAGCGTCGATTGCCAAAGGGAGAGAGAGATTTTCCGCAGCCAATTCGTGGCACGCTGACCTTGAAAAAGTGACGAGCGTTAATTGAATAAGACAGATTTATTGTTTACTCCGCTACAGTCGCTTGGATGACACAACAAAAACAAACAGTAAACATAGAATACGGCTGTAATTCAATTGAACTTGCTACTGAGTTTGCGTTAGAATATTCAAAGCAATGCATTTAGTAATTGAACTTGTTTTCGTGCACCGAGTATTATCGTTAACAAAGTATTGTAGCAAAGGTAATACATTTGCTACACAAAATGAACAATTTATCCTTCCATGAGAACGGCTAGTGATGATAAGGTTTCTCATTTTTGAATGCATGTATTACCAATATCACAAAAATAAAAGAAAGCAATGCTTGTAAATTACGAGATTATAAACATTTTTAGTATTATTATAGAAAATTATTTTCCTCCAACAACCGTAAACACACTGATTGAAAATTTTACTCATTTTCGTGAGCGCAATAAAGAAGATAAGATGTATGTATTTTTAAACTATTATGTCGTATACAACAGGGAAAAACAAGTATCGTAAAAATACTAGCTTTCCCGAGTACAAGTGCTAATTTGACAGTTCGAGACGGAAACCTGAAAAAACAGGCAAGAAACAAAAAATAATATGCTAAATTAATAATGCGGCCAAGGTGAGCGGTTTGACAAAATTGTGCTATCAGCTCATCGAACTTGCGATTTTTACGTGGTAAAAAAATCTGGAGAATCGTGGGCGATTTTTTTAGAAAAATAGTAATTCATGTTTGCAATAATGGCACATTGTGAAAACCTGTACATAAAACGTGACAGAACCCACATTTCATCAGATAGAAGTCATTTAACGAAAAATGCGTAAAAATTCACAATATGTCACCTTAATTACAAACCCTATTCACACCAAAAACAGATTTCCACTTAAAAATACAAATATAGAGTAAACGTATACAACATGTAAATAGAAGTAAAAAATAATCAAGAAGTATCTTCGTAATATAAAATTAGTCGTAAAAATAAAGCATAGCAGCCGCAAAGTGGAAATACATTGCTAAGTTAGTTTCCTTTAGTACAATTACGGAACCTGAACACTATAAAAATCGAGAAAGTTATTTCTCAAGTAATTTTAATAGCCATTCGTACCTTTAAACTGCAAATTCAGAAGGAAACACTAGAACTAACATACAACTTAGGAAAGAAGTGAAAACTATAATTGTTACTAAATCGTGGGATCAATTATACCATCAAAGCTTTCGAAGCATCACTGGTAAAATATTCACAGCAAAATAGGGATAAATGAGCTAATAAAGGCTTTCAAAGTAGTGCACCATTACCAAAACCCGATAAAGATTTGATTTCTAAGGGTCGCACTTGGGATTTGAAAAAACTGAAATAACTATCAATATAAAATTAGAGATTAGGAAACGAGGTAAAATGACAAGCATTTACACCAGTAATACATGGTATAAAATGTAAAGGAAAATCTTATGCGAAATGCATAAATAGTTATGCGGATGACTAAAAAAACGCAATCTCCAATACCAAAGAGAGGTCAAGTCTAAATAAGACCCTACAGTTATGTCTGATATTAAAAATAAGTGCGCTAAGCACTTATTCTCATAACCCATGGCTAGATTTTTTCGCTAGAAGTAACATTAAAAATCAACGTAAGTATACAGGGTGATACGGAAAAGGAGGTACAAAATTTCACACTTACCTGGAAGCGGCAAGCCAAACACATTAGCTGTTCAATATTTGAAGGGAGGAAATTTGAAAACAAAATTGCCAAAAAATAATTTATTTACACATTTACTTTTCGGAAATTGTTCAAAGTTTTCGCTACCCAAATTAATTTTTGAGGATAAATGGAAAGGCTTGTTTATTCAACACCTGTGGAATCAGAAGATCTCGGGGCAAGAATTACAATGGCATCTCGCGATATTTCTGAAATGTCAGGCCTTTTCCACAATATTCGGCAGTGGTTAAGTCGAAGATAGCACACGTGCATCGATGTGGGTGGTGAGAACTTTGAACAATCTCTGTAAAATAAACATAGATAAATTATTAGTGGATAATTTTGTTTTCAAATTTCCTCCTGTCGAACAATAAACAGCTAATATCTCAAAATTGAACTTTTCTGTAAAGTTTCATTGAGGAAAAAGTGTTAAGTTTGCCACTTTTTGGTAGGTGTAAAATGTTGTACCTTTTTTTCACTAACACCCCGTATTTTTCCCTTGATTTACATCACATGGGACGCATAAATTATTAAAATTAAGTATCCTTCTTATTAACTGCTCATTGCAGAAACGTCAATGTCAAACCAGTTTTTAAGATTGAAGTAAGAGGAAGAGAAAGGAGTGTCGCAGCCAGGCGCAATTTAAATATTGAATTTCAAACAATGTCCTTCGATGAATAAATGAATGCTTGATGTGCAGCGGCACCAGCACGGGAAAAAAAGCTTCTTAAGTATGCTAAAAAGTTCCTGAGACTTGAGGCTCCCTCTCTACTAATCCATTATGACGGCCAAAATGCCTTAACAAAGTTACCGAGGTAATCAGCCGTAAGCCAGGTCTTCCACGCTCCCCGCCTCGAAGTAAGCGGATTACACCACTATGTACAGTAATATTCGAGACATTGAAAAAGTGTTTTCTGATCTGCGGAGATGCAAATAGGGGACACTAGAATAACGCTTCAGCTGTATCGTGAATTAATCTACACGAAGTTCATAAAGCTTTAAATTCCGTCGTACAAGATCTCATGCAATACGACCATCTCAACATAAGGTAGAAACTGAAAAGAGCAAGTTGGGTGATAGCAAAGGCTTTTCCTCAACGTCGATTACTTGTTCTGCAGGAACTACCGTGATGTTCATTCGTAGTTAGCTATTGCTCTTAATTCTTCTCAAGACTATCCTCGTTTGCTAGGATGCGCCCTCATCCTGCTCCACACCAAGGGCAGTGAGCGTGTTTTCAATTTGCAGGCGACGTGTAGCAAGTGCAAGTGCTCATCAGATTAGTGCTCTCACAGATCACGAGCTGGCGAGGAAGTGTCAGAGAGGGACCATGCGAGGGGAGATGAGGTCTCGCTTGAATGGGCTTACTCGGATCTTGCAAGTTGCATTTGAGACTTAAAACACTTATAAATATTCTATAGTTGTAAGGTGTTAAATACTCTTATTTAAGGAAAATTTCACGGAGTGGATGTGAATGAAATCGAGATGATTTATCTGCTACCGTCAGCATTGAGCCAGCAAGTCTACAGTTAATATTTTCTCAATCAAAATGCCGCTTGACATTGAGTGATTTTCTTAAACAACACTTGTTCAGTTCATGAGCAAACTGTTTAGATATACAGTTTACAATGACAATACATGTTAGTGTGTTTTAAAATGGTTAGGGTCAAATGAACTTCTCCATCAGGTATTAATTACTGTTGCTCTCTCAAGTCAAGTGTCTAACTTGCCGTTCGTTGCTCTAGCTAAAGCAGACAAAGTTAACATAAACCCCTTAACTTATTACATATCTAGGTAACATCGGATGTGCACAATTGGGATTGCGTTTCGAACATATACTACAAGCATTTCAATCACGATACTCCTTTAGAGTTAAGAAAGGCAGAGTATATCAACGAAAATTAAATGAAGGAACGAAAGAGTCACAAAGTACTGACCGTTTTGCAAGAAATGTGATAGCACACAACGCAGGCCTTCTCCTCGAGATTATTAACATAGACAGGACAACAAAAATAAGACAATCGTAACTGCAAAAATCAACTCCCAAACAGTAACTTACAAGAGTATTGCCGATATTGAGGTGAGTTGCTAAAAATATCACTGAACAACGCTACTTCACCCTAGATACACTGACGAATACAGACGCTATAGGCATACTTTCATTTCCTGAATGAAGCGCAGCAATGCTACGTACCTCATGAGGACCTCTGCAGTACGTCCCATGTGAACAGTCATCTTCGGAGTAACACTCTGGTGACCCGATTTAAAACTATTATTCACTATCATAATTCATGATCATTCATTCGAGTTTTATCTAGCTTAGTTATGAAACACGCTAAACGGAAGTGTACACCTTTTCCAGAGCATGTGTAAGACCCGTTTTGATGTCTCATTCCGGAACACGCATTGGCTTTTCTTCCTGCAAGTCTCAGTCTACAGTATTGATACCGAAATCGTATTTCATCAACGTATTATTAACACGAGCTGATATAAAAATAGGCTATAAAATGTTTTTTTAGAATACTTTTACACGAGGTGTAATTTCGTTTGTTTGATTTTTCTATCAAATGATTTTGTAGTATATATGAGATAAATTCGAGTAGGATAGAGTACACTGCCGACGGCTACGCAAATACAAACAGTAACGTTTTCAAACTTGTAACACTTTAAAAGAATTAAGTGACTTTATTTTTACGAAGAGCAGCCGAGTCAACACCGAGATCACGGTAATGCATGAATACGTAATTCCTACGAAAACGTAATTCTAATGCCCAAGCTATTTAAAATACAAGTTGATGAACGTGATTCATGCATTAGTTATTATGAATTTTGAATCTTGCCTTTCAAAGTAAGGTCGAAAGCTCTTTCTAAAAAGAAGACATGTACGAGAAACACAAATTCTCGTTTTAACTAAAATATCATCGAGAAGAGAATCAAACTCAAGGATTGGAAGAGAGCAGTATGACAGCGTGAAGCTAGGTTTTGGAGGAACGGTAATTTCAAACAGAAATGGGCGCATATTTTCAAAGTTAGCCCGCAGCGCCAATACGCAGAGGCTCTTCAGTGGGTCTCGAGAGGCACGTCAATTGCTCTCCAGTAACCCTTCTTGGTTGTTCTCTCGCTGCAACAACGTCGTTTCTGACAGACCAATCAAAAACAGAACACCGAAGGACACAAAATGAATTTATGAAGCAAATTTATATCTGTTGGCATATTAGGAAATCGTTCAACTAAATGGAAGATCTTCACAAGCGGCGAGAGCGAGTGAGAATTATTTATTTATCGAACTAAAAGATCATTTCTACTGCATCCTTGAACACCTGAGTTCGAGGGGTCTTCTGTCAACAGCTCTTCAGTCAACTGCGCGAGGCGCGCAAAACAACAAGGATGTACTCCAACACTCTTTAATTATTCTCATTTCAGCTGTAACGAGATCACTCACGACAGACTATCGCCAAAAACGAGCAAATTTGCGAACCAAGATGAACTATCTCGTAACTGTTCGTTCATTCGCGTCTGGAATCTCATTTGCGATAATATGCCACGCTAAATACAACGTGACAAATACTTCAAAATTCCCATACGCATGCGATGATAGTCTTGTTTTGTCTGAAAACATTACTATCCATAGATTTAGAACACAAATGTTAGTTATATAATTTGACATGCCAATTCATACGCATGAACAAGTAAACTCCACAGATGTGAATAACTATGAAATGAAAGTTATGTTCATTTGAAGATGATGGACGCGACAAGACAGGTACTGCATCTAAGTGCATTAAAATGGGCAGCAAGGCACGCTAGTGCGCGATGAGCAATCAAACATAAGTCAGATGCGCGTGCAAAGGTTTGTACCAACTGCGAAATGTAGGAGACGGAAAGCATCGTTGGCGTTGATAATGTCCGTGAGCATTGCGTACAAGCTTATCTTGAATTATATTGAATGAAAGAAAGGAACGAGGTACGTTATTGACAATAAAGCTAAACAGCAGCTGTGCATATTAGAAACCTGAGACACAGCAAGATAATAGTCGCAAAGCATTTCAGAAAATTTCAGACACCCGAAAAGTCATAGATTTCTTAGGAGTTGGCATACGTCAGTTGGGAATTTAACAAGAATATTCATCAATGAATTCTCAATCAACATTCCTTGATTTATGACAAGGAATCAAAGCTGAGCATAGACCATAAGAAGACAGCAGTAAGGCACACATACAACGAGCAGGATCAATTTCAGACACTTCAAAGAAACCTGCACTCCAAATATCAGGCTCAAAAAAATGGGCGAACTAGAATCAGTGAAGAGAATCAAACTTTTAAAAATCTAGTACTACCAAATTACGAACAACAAAGGAAGAAAAAAGCTAAAAATAAAACTCGGGAATAAAAGAAAAAGCTCTTTAAAACCAGTAAGGTAAATTAAGATCGGTGGAAAAACGCCGAAAAGAGAAGATTTACAAATAAAGTTAAGATAGTAAACAAAAATAGGGGGGAAACGAATGGTAAGAAAAACGAGGGTCAGGCAAAACGGAAAGAAAGATAAAGTAAAAGAGGCACGAGCGTACAGCGCAAAACTGCGAGGACGGGTGCCAAGCGAAAGAATCCCGTGCGCCAGAGCTCAAAGCTCGCTCAAGAGGGTGCATATTAATCTTACAAAATAAACCAATGCACAGACGCTCAAATCACCAAGTCTCGATCGAGCTGATTTAAATAATATTTTTAGAGCTTTGAACTTTGGTAAACTGAATGGAATTGAATAAATCGTTCAGCCAAAAAGTAAGATCCCTCCAGATCGTAGGACAGGATTCTACGAGAAAAGTTCCCGTACTCGGATATTGAGAGACTGCATGCCCCGGTTTTCTGAATTAGCCAATTATAAAGCAAAATAAATGATTTCAATATTACCAACAATAATTATAATCGGTAAATAATATACTTTCAAACACGAAACGAAGTTTTTCAAATACACATACATACACATGAAAAGTTGTGCTCACTTAAACGCTCAAGAATTTGAAAAATTCTTCATTCAAGACAGCGAATTTTCGACAAACTATAAAAACTGATGGCACGAATGGCTCCATTTTCAGGAGCAGCCTTAGACCTCTCCCTTGTATAGCGGTGCTGGTACAAGCATTGGGGCACCATGTTGAGCACGCACGGACACATGACGAGACATGGGGCTTCCGACTCGACATGGTTGGGACAAGGTAGTGACACGGGCTGTCACATGCGCGCTTCAGGATACTGTTTAGGACGCTTCGAGAACAGGCGTGAGAACAGGGCGATGAGAGGTCTCCTCAAAGCTCAAGGTCCTCAGCACAAAGAAAACTATGTATTGAACTTCACGTTGAAAAATGAAATCGAGAAATGGGAATACTAAAAAATTACAATTTTACATGAAAAAGACTATACACAGGCAGAGGATGAGGCCTGAAACATTAGAAATGATAAATAGAGTAGAAGAATTTGGATATTGTAAGAGACAAGATTCGAGGCGTCATCGCTGAGAAATGCTAAAATGCTATAAGGAAAAAATAAGACAAAAGTACATCTACTTACGAGAAAAGAACTTTCGTGAGATTAAATAGATATATTACTGAATACAGTTACCAACATCATCTAATGTATAATTTAATTCCAACATAGTTGAAAATCGATTGCAGGAGCCAAAAGGAGCCATGGGTAGAACTCCACGGGAGAAGTCCCAAAACTGAATCGCGCAAATACAATAACTAGACAATTATACATTATTCAATACTAGCATCAAATGTCTTTGCACACCATAAACACAATTCAAACCTTTACAGCGCTGTCAAACTTATTTTTGACATTGCTTTTGCAACAATTCTTTTCTTAATTTGAAGCTCTCCAGAAAGCAACCTAATAAAGAATATAAAATTTACATACACTGAAATGATGCCTTTCGGCAAGCAAAATCAAACAAATTAATTACACTCGACGGTGCCACATTGGAACCTAGAGATAGTTTTTTTTCATGCGATCTCGTACTTGTACGAAAATTGAAATCTCCAATCGTCCATTTATGTTCACTCGTGGCGCTAAAGCAGATACGTGAGCGTATCCACACAATCCTCATGCTAACACTTCACAAACATTCCACGTACACTAACATTTCACAAAATTTGAGCCTCACACACTCCTCACATACATACGCTCTACGTACACTCATGCTTCACAAACACAGGCTGCACAAGCAGGGAACTGCAGCACGACGTCGCCTACACTCCACACAAGATGCGGTGACCTTCGTTCATTAATTATGCACTCGCACCGCACTGGATACTGGAGCACAAATGCGAGTTTGTATTTCATTATAGATTCCAAAGCCTAGCAACCAAATAGAAATTTGATGGAGGGCCAACAATTCAGCTAACACGCGTATTGAGGGGACTGAACACATCAAACTGTCAGCGAAAGACGCTCAATTTGTAATACGACTCCTTGATATTTACATTCAAACACTCCCTAATTTTTACAGTCAGTTTTCATTGCCCTAATGATCGAATATGTATTTAAGGAATCATTACTAACGAATTAAACGAAAAAGATTCTTGGAGTCCTCCAACTTCCAGACAATGACGTAGGAGTAGGCAGAAATGTTACGGGAACGAAACAAGAAAAAACCAAGAATTATAATATTGCAAAATATATAAGACAAAAAAATAAGAACGATTATGCGCATAAACAATACGAATAGCAAACAATAAAACGCAACAAAATGTGCTAAACTAGGTAGGGGGCAAGCCGTGTTAGCGATACCGAGCACAGTACGAGGCAACTTCTCACTGAAACTTCCAGCAGGCATAAGATAATTCGCTAATGAGGTATCTAGACTCTATGAATTATATTTCCAACAGAGAATAGATATATGTACAACTTTGTTAGAGAAGCTAACCACCCTTAGCTGAGTGGCCCCTGAGAAAGATGAGGGAGAGAAAGAAGGCAGGAGAGGAGGGCAGAGGAGGTTGGTGGGAATATTCATGAGGCGCTGGGCACAACTAGAATTGTTTTCAATTCCAATCCAGCGGAAGACCAAAATGGCATTTCCAGGGCAGTGAATTCATTAGAGAGCAACCCTTTCGCGGAGCTCATGCATGGAAGAACAGGATTCATCAGCGATGCTAACGCGTATTAATGATACGCAGAAGTTCCCCGATCGCTCACTCGGCACGTAAGGGAAAGTCGTAGCCGCTTGAAGAGCCCCATGCGGTCCTCAATGGCTTATTAAATCCAAGACGGCTTATTAAACTCAAGAGGCAGTCATCATTTACATCGATGATTGCATAAAGTACAACGCAAACATACGCTCAAGAAAAGTCTCATGGAATGGCGTGGATCATAAAATTTCTCATTTTAAGAGGAGAAATTCTTTGCATCGATGCAAAGCTAGTAGTCTTGTGTGCAACACGTAGCCAACTCACTCCAAAAAACAGCGGTATATACTGAAGTCTGTGAATTGATATTCACATAGACTAACGGAACCGTGAAAATTTCACGGAAATTTAAATAAACAAACTTTAGATACACCAGCACATGAGAAGTGGTCCACTCAGGTGTTGGACAGAGGTTAAAGATTCACGGCAGAGATAGTCCGGTCTTGGAAGCAATTTTCTTTTTGATGATGCGAGTAGTCTGAACTCTATTAGGGAAACTGAAATGTACCGCGAAGACTGGCTTTTTACAGCAAAACATGCAATCCGTATACAGGATACTTCTCTCGAGACCTGAAATTTCACTTGAAAAATGGCGAAGCATGACAGAACGGTAGGTACAAGCGTATTAATCTACAGATCATATTCAAGTCATCAACATATTAACACTACTTTTGGATAAAACTAAATTTTAAAATTACCGCACTTACAACAGATGGAGTGTAAAAAGTAGTATATGTAAACTAAGACAGTATGAGTATTATTTAATAAGTATCTTCAGATTCATATTTCGTTCACTTGTTGCAAAGGCGGACAGGAAGACTTACAGACATGCGATCCAGCAGCGCTAAGTTCTTTTTGAAGTTAATCTCTTGTCACAACCGGAGTTTTAATTTCAACACGTAAATTCAACAAGAAATTTGAGCTAGTATTCGTATCCAAGGTACCGTTGTAGCGTACGCATCAGCAGCGGTTCACCATGTCAAACGAAAGCATTCGGAATAAATGCTGTGGACACAATTTGAATCTAATAACGTAGGATAGGCTCAAGCCATAAGAAGTAAATAGAAAAGACGCGAGAAGTAAGTCGAGAAAGAATAAGACGGAGACGGGATCATTTAAAAACTGAAGAAAGACTGAAGTAGAGAGGAAGAAATATGAAGGCACAAAAATGTAAAGAAAATGATATGAAAAATGGAGCCCGACATCCCACCATATTATAACAGCCCAGGGTTGCTTGCTTGGTCGGTCCGTCTGTCTCTGTCATGCCCTCAAAGATTCAGATAGGAGAAAATTCCCGGGTCCGTATTTCTAACTAATTAGTGAGACTGTCAGAGAAGGCGTCCCGAAGAAGGGTTTGATTAGCGATACTGTAAATAATATTTCATGTCAGATTTACCGTAAATAAGAGGGCATATGAAGAAATTGACATCATTTGTCCCGCACATTTTGGCGGAGCGTGTCTACTGGTAGAGAAAGAAGTAACATGAGGGAAGAACAAACACATACGTTGCAAATGCCAGAAATCAAGGCAATGAAAGGAGGGCAGGCACAATTGATTTCTCATGATTTTGATGGCACAAAAACCGTGGAATAACCAGGGGCCCAGACAGTTACCACAATTTTTCGAGGAGGATTTTTAAGCATCACAATAGCCGAGCATTGGAGGAACACAAATCCGAAGAAAGCTCATTTGTTTCTTATAACTTTTTATCCGTATCGTAAGATTTTTAAATACTTCTTAGTCAGTAATTATTAATCGTAGGGCTTGGTTTCACTTTTAACATTAATTTGTCTACTATTATCAGATAAAATATGTTCTTGTTCACAAGAGTGGTTTTGGTACAGGTAAAAAAGAAGTAATCATGATATTTTCGCTCACTGTGCGAGTGAGTGCTACAAGCGTCAGCAAAGAGTTTATTCGCTAAAATACCACTGAACATAGAAAAACAAATACCCTTTTCACTTGCAGTATTGAAGAAAAATCAAGGTTTATCTTACCACTGGAGGCATGTTACTAATATTTTAGTGAAGAGCCGAGAGCATGTACAACCAAGAAATTTGAATATTCCCTGGTCTACTGACAAAAACAGGTACAACGGACATAATGAGCATCTCCCTTCCATTAGCGGATTGAGAAACCCGCCAGTATCAGAGAGACGACAAGTGCTCGAGCTTGTTAGGATTTACATTATATGAAAGGTCGTGAGGGTATGAGAAAAAAATACTTAGGTGTTTAAAAACGATAATTGTTGGTTAGTATTGAGGAACAATTATCATTAATATACGCTGTAAAAGTTGCCTTCCCAAAATTACGAAAAAATGAATCAGCAATGATCATGCTGGTCAAAATTTGAATCGTAAGTGAAATTCTTAGCTACCGTTAAAAGTAACGATACCCAATTCCGCAGTGTGTTATAAGCTGCTAAGGAAGACCGACACTAACCGCGTTAAACAGTTAGGAGTGCGAAGGCCTGGTTAACCAGACGCGTAATGCTGCACGGTAGGCCGGGCGGGATTAGCGGTAACGACGAGATCAGGTTACCTTGAACGGTCATCAGCTAGAGTGCAATCTGGAAATTCAGCAGCAACGTAACCATACCAATTTAAAAAGCTACGAGTGCCTATTGTGCTGCACTCCAAGCTTTCTGTGGAGCATTCAAAACAACTGACCATGACAGCGAGATATTGGTGACACTCGCAAAAGCGCGTAAGACAAGAAATATTAAAGCGTGTCAAACTGAGGGCAAGATACCTTGAATGAGCGAAAAAAATATGGAAGTAAATTTTATCACTAGAAGTCAAAGTAATACGCTGAAATTCGTCATATCTGATTCGACGCCAAAGTACATCTACCGAATGTAAAACCGTAAAGGTGTTGCACAAATTTCAAAATAAAATAGAGAAGTAACCAAAAATATCACAAATCGAAAAAACCTAGACAATTACAATAACCCTACGACGTAACAATTACCGTGAATTTAGCACTAAAAAAGCAGCGACCGAAGAAAGAAGCAGAGGCAGAGACAGGAGCCAGCCTTCATTTAGGGTCGAAGCGAGCACTGTACGAGCAAATTGGAGGGACCGAGGGGACCTGCCTGATGCATGGCACGGGACGACAACATGCACGACACCCGATATTCGGGACCGTAATAAATCCAGCCCCAACAATTTAATGGTCTCAGCCAGTTCAGGGCAGAAGGAACCAGAGAACAATGTCGGTATTGCGACCCAATAGATCTGAAGTCCTCCCAGTGCAGTAATTTAAAGCCTACTATAAATCTCATTTGATCAACAGTAGCGGCCACTAGTACCTTGGAAGCAGATGGTACTAAATTTTCACCCTCGTTTTATTAAAGACTCCTAAAAAATAGATAAGTCAAGTCTAGGAAAAATGAAGGAAGAATGAGATTGAAAGAGTTTCAGCATTGCATGCGTATATTCCCAAAGCTTCCTGTATTCTTGAGATGGAAAGGAGCAAGCCATTAAGAAGAAACAGATCACCCTCGTAAAACAAAGAATGTCAAAAGTTATCTGTATTCCAGATTTTTACAGTGTGTTACATTTTTTCGCTCTCTATCTTTATTAGAACTGATTCTCCTTCTCGAGGTCTTCATTTCTGGATTTTACAAGTGACAAGTCAGGAAATTGCAACCCTTGAAAACAAAGCTTTCACTTCCACAGTGCATGATAATTACTTCAAAGGAAACTCACTCAAGGGGCACTTGAAAAATCTTCAGTTAGGTTCGTACTAGGTTTTATCAAAATAAACAATCAAAGAAACTACATTTATCATAATTAAACTTTTAAAATAGAATTAAACTGAATTTCTAAACAGATAATAGAAATAATTACAAATAAATATTGTACCAAAGCACTGAAAATTTTTCTTGCTTATAATTGAAATCAAAAAGCATATCAAACCATATAACCGTATAAATAATTCGCCCAGATACTCCATCAGTTCGTTCCATAAGTACAGTCACGAACTTGGAATAAAAAATAATGCAATTACGACAGTGTCACAAGTATGTAACGTAGTGTAACGGGACATCTCGTCGTACTTCTAAAACTAGTTCAAATAAAAATCAACGCCTACAGCACAGCAACATCATGAAAATATCTATCATGTACTACGCAAACCCACTCCAGCATCAATGAAACCTGCGAAGAAACACGGGCATGATGAAGGGGCAACAGTTACAAAACAGAAGAGCAAATATCAGATGAGGTCGGAATTAAGAGCCACCACTCTCGAGTGAGAGATCGCCGAGTCGACAACCTCAGTAATCCGGAGAGGAAAACGAAGGGCCTTTTGTTTGACCCGGAGAGGAGCCCGAGATTTCTTGGGCGCTATCTGTGAAGTTACGAAGTTTTTACGCGGGCAAGACAACAGGTTCTTGTCGAGATTGATTTGCCTTTGTTAGTGAACATCATTGAGAGAGGCCCGTTCAAGGCCGGAAAATTAAATGGAGAGGCACTCAAGTCTCAAACGCTCGCGAGGGAAAATTTTGGATCTTAAGTAGATGCGCGGCGATGGAATACAGGCGCAGCAAAAATATACCACGGGAAGTAAGAAAGAACTATAGTTTCCGCTGTGATAAGAGCGCTGTAACAAGTTTCCTGGAATGCTCCCCACTGTTTGCACGAACAAGTGCGACATCTTACGAGAAGTATCACGCAGGAAATAAACATGCAATATTATGCATTGTTTCATGCAGTAGCACTAGAATGATTGACAGTATTAAAGAACATGATGCGTGAAGATAAGAACAATCTCATTTCGGGAAACGTTGCCGATATTAAAGAGATTATACAAACATTTATGTATTATTGCTAAGAATACAATATAAAAATATTATTGGAAGTGCACAATTCAACGATAATGGTAATTGAAACTAAGATAAAATTACAATATTTCAGAACATTTATAGAATCGCTTACTATGTCAGCGATTGAAAAGCGACTTTTATTAAAAAATGAGCTAGTAAATAAAGTACACTGATTAATTTGAATACTACTTCATAAAAAATCTTATCTACATTTCAAAATTAGAAAAAATGGAGTCATGCATATTAGAAGAGTTATTTTGTCTAAGTTAAAAGTAAATTGCGAGGTAGCACTAAACAATTTTTTCATTATCTGTTGATAGTAAAAAATTCGAGTTTAGGTAATGAATGCAAGATGATTTGTTCCTGTAAACTGTCGTGCATCCCATCAAATTCTCTGATTAAACTTCAATTACCATTTCTAGAATTTGAGATACTCTTTTTCATAACACTTTACGAATTAGCTCAAAATATTAAGAACTTGATTCAATTTCATACTAAAGGTTATTAAGAATTAGTTATGAAAATTGGAATAGGTTATTAGAAAAAATAACGATCAAAAACCAGTTCCGATATAAAACGGAAGTAAGTAATGAATACGCAGTACAGGCATTGGTTCATTGAAAAGGATACTATTTATAAAAATTACGGGTAATAAACATAGCTTCAGTCGACCAGTTTAAAGAAATTAACGATAAACAAATGATGATTCTCATTTATTTATTGTTGATTACCATCCTTTTGATTACAATCCTAAGCAAAGACTAGTATTATAATACAAGTCTTTGCTTAGGATTGTTAAGCTTAAGCTCTCTTTCGACGCAGATTCGCCCTAATCAAACTGCGTAGGTAATTTTGGGTTACCGATGTTATAGGGGCAATAAATGGGACTTATCTTCGCAATAGATTTTCGGAGGAGTTTTTAATGAAGTTCCAAGACCAAAATTGCACGCTTGAAAAGCACTATATAGCGCGATTAGAGTTGTTTGTTTCTTGCCGTACAAGTCTAAACGGTGCATTATACAGCATTTTTCAACGAAATTACCAGACTTGATACGCTTGAATTAGACAATTAAGTGAGTTTGGAGGAAAGATAGGCAACAGGCTCCCGATTTCTAGCTCACTTCTCGATCCAAAGCAAGGATGCGTACGATACCAGCACGCTACTCACGAGGGTATTTCGTTTTGGTCCACTGGCGAAGCCTGACATCGATAGCACCTGAATTGCCAATAAACGATACAATCAAGCAATAGTCTATACCCGAAATAAAACCGATTCACTAATTTATACTCGATACCATTAAAACGTCCAATACTGTTGTACCGAACGAAGCAAATACTGTACTGTTTGGGACCTCTAGAGTCGAATATATATATGATGCTAAAAGTGGGAGGGTGTTTAGTTTTCATGAACATTTGACAGGATATCAGACAGAAATGATCTGAAATTCTTAATGTTTAAAATTAGACATGCCTTCTCTGAACTCGAACGAAACTTTTCTTCGCAAGCACAAAAACTAACACTCGGTAGAAAAAACAAAATAGTAACATGCATGCGTATTATAATCAAATTCATTACGACTGACAAGCGCCACATTATGTACTGATACGGTAAACCACTGTATTCTAAATGAAATAATGTTGCTTTCGCGATACTCCATCAACTCCTAGTCAAATAGCGTCAACACGGCGGTTATATTTTCTAGAATTCACAGAAACTTCATTTATTTAATAGTGAGGTTAATTGAAATAAAATCGCTAGAGAATGTCAATGCGTCACCTTAGGTCGCATTATATCAATGCAGACACCGCCTATTAACATTGAGCAAAATATGATGCACTTTTGACGAGTATAAACATCGATGAATAAACGAACATCGGCGGTGGATGTATATTCATACACACCGAACTGAAAATACTAAAAACCTATTTGGTAGTTGCGTTTTTGGCGCTGATACAAAATAACATAACAAACTAAGAACAGCGAGGTTTCAGAGGTGAAGATAAACAGTCACGTAGTGCGTTGACATCAAACTGAGAGCTAGCACGTTATTTTTCATTCAAAATTCCAAATTTTACACTGCAACATTATTTCAGCGAATATTGTACAATAAATGTAAATTATTGATAAAAAACTAAATTCTACCAAGGCTTTAAGTTGCTGAGCGACAGAAATACGAACAAATTCTTGGAAGTACGCATAGTGCGGATAAAAGAGACAATGCCTCGTACAAAACCAGCGTTAAATAAAAATTGAATGGAAAATGATTGCAAAATAAATTCGTAAAATTAATTTCTATGCGAAACATACGCTGATGCAACCGAGCGCAGTCGACGATGACTAGT
This sequence comes from Orchestia grillus, assembly GCA_014899125.1. Taxonomy (NCBI): domain Eukaryota; kingdom Metazoa; phylum Arthropoda; class Malacostraca; order Amphipoda; family Talitridae; genus Orchestia; species Orchestia grillus. The sequence goes on along the minus strand of VOMN01027122.1, from coordinate 28,377 downwards.
ATAGCGAGTCAGCTGGGGTGGCAAGTGGAATGTCATTGAAGTTATCCAAGGTCTCGGCGTTTGAATAAATTACAGGTGACGACAAAAATAGGCAATCCGAGGATTACGGTCATTAACACAAGACAAAGTGTTTTTTCTTCATTCGCTCCAGTATTTTGATTTATGATTGCCATCAACATCTGATTAGATTTTTTCTACCTTTGCAATGGAAGAGAAAATAAAATCTTCAATGCCACTTGATTACCCTTACAATAGGAATCGCTCCAAAGGTGTTAAACTAAACAATTCAAGAAGCCATAATCTAGAATTTAATCAGTATAAATAACATCAGAGGAGCTTATTGAAGCGACCACTTCTTCACCGTACGCTAGAAAGATGAACTAAACAGCTAGCGGTAATTCGATTCCAAAACTTCGATTCCAAAACTACTCTCAGAAAAAATTCATGTTGCAGACATGAATAAATTCTCGACGGGAAGCTTCAAACATCACGCGGAAACTGAAGTACAAAAGACAAATAAGTAGCTTTCGAGAACAGCATGGGCATCCATGAAGAGGGAGAAGTAGCTCAGTGGAACGGGGGAAAAAGATTACTGTAAAGAAAAAATTTCCCCCCAACTTGTATTACTTATGAACACTACATACTGCTCACTCAAAGATGATGGGGCACATTTAGCAGACAAGCATGGAAAGCTCGAAACCTCTAGGATATTGAGGTGTAAATGAAGTTAATCGCTCAGCTTCCAAAAAGTCTACAGAAAAATGAACAAATATACAGATATATAAGTCGCAACGCACAAGTTGATGTAGAATGACGCCAAACAGTCCAATTCTCAAAGTATGAATTGAGTTCCCATATTTTTCGAAAGAAATTCGAAGAAAATCATCCATAATATATTCGTTTTCAATTATTGTATACAAGTATCTCCAGGATGGAGAAGATAGAAAGAAAATTTGTACCCGAAAACTTACTTGAAAATTAAGCCACAAACTTCTCTAACACGCACTGGGGAGACTACCTGTGACTAGAAGCACACCAGAATGACCACCAATGTCGCAGGGATCTTGAAAAGGATACACACGGCTGGTACAAAGTGAAGTTGAAAAGAATACTACCTGAAGTTGAAAAAGATACTACGTGAAGTTGAAAAGGATACTACATCAAGTTGAAAAGGATACTACGTGAAGTTGAAAAGGATACTGCGTGAAGTTAATAAGGATACTACGTGAAATTGAAAAAGATACACAGCTGAAACAGGTGAATGTAAGATGATGCACAACTGACACAGGCAAAATTGAAAAGGATATACCACTGACACAGGCGAAATTGAAAAGGACACATAGATGACACATGGGAAGTTGAAAAAGAGACATAGCTAGGACAGGTGAAGTTGACATCAACTCGGGAGAGCATCGCTCTAAAAGAGTGACATGCTGCAGGTATCAATTTAACGTCAGCGCGAATGTAGTCTTATAAAAACCCCGTAATTCTATAATATTATTTCGTGGTAGATTCTCATCAGAATATTTTATGACTGAATGCAACCATTTGTGTGACAAGTTATGATTTGCTCGTCATATAATAGTATTGCATTATTTTTAATTTAGTCTACCAAGGCTTCGCTGAGAGTACTCACACATTACTTGCGTTCACATTAATGTTAGGGAACGCTCAGCCATGGAAGCTGATCACGGATAGGTCGGAGATCACACGATAGAAATGGCTAACCTTCTAGATTGCATCATCATTACGATTTCTAAGCCAGAAATTTCTTTCCCATACCGATTTCAATTCCTGTAATATTTTCCACAAAAATAAAGAGGCTTTCAAGGAATCAATCAATCAATCAAAAGGCTCATTACATTGATCTTCGAAACGCCGGACGATGCGCGATGCGCCCTGTAATTTTCCTGACATTTCCGGCAAAGCTGACAAAAACATCGAGGTAATTTCAGATCGTAGAAGAACGGAAAAAATGCGGTTGAGGAAGCCAACAATTGGCTTGAGTCGATGGAAATTAGAGGCAGTTACAAACGACGCCCCACGCTACACAGAACGAGCTTCTGCCCCGTGGGTCGAGTAAGCCGCAATGGCTGCTCGCATCCGTCGCCATCAGCGCAGCATGAACACAGTATTTGAGAGTAAGTACTTCGGGCCTCCGCAGCGATTAGTAGATGTGCATATTTCTTCCTGCACAGCGAACATGATCGCAATGCTTCAAGTGCCTAATTAAAATAGAATAACACTTCATTATGACAAAATATCAATGTAAGACTAGCGAACAAATGAAATCAAAGTTCAACAAGGAGCGTAAAATGCTTCTTTGAAAATATATTCGTTAGTGCTTTGAAGTGAAATTTTGTATCAACATTTAATGACACACAACATGATTGCTGGCACTGGACGACAGTAGAGGCAGATCGGGCAGATCAAGAACGCGTAAAAAACATATATAAACAACTCATTTCTACACGAAGTAGTTCAACTGTGGAGGTACTCTGTCGCTCGCTGTCAATATACGACAGAGTCTCATTGCCTGAAAGTTATGAGCTTGTTCTTTTAAATTTAACGAACTTTACGATACACTAGAACACTAGTACACATTTGCAGCCGTTAGAACACAACAGGCGAGAACGGATAATGATTTTCACAGCGGGCACTATAGATTAATATCAGCCATCGACACATTTTCCTACCTAAAATATGTGAACGATTCGATTCAATTTCATTCTGAAAAAGAGAAAAATATTTCGATATGTTACCTATAAAACAAATTCTAAACCACAATGTGAAACACTGAGGCTTTAACATGCCTGGTCGAAGTTATGGAATATTCGTACTATTCTAGCAGTTTTTCCCAATGAAGCGTAAAATATTCAAATGGACCGCCATGCTTGGTTTTTCCCTGATAGGCACTATTCAAATATAGTAGAAGAACTCAAATTTACTTCTTTCAGCCATAATACTAAAATATGAAACGCCTTCACACTGATTCCCGAATTATATTAACAAGTGGCAGCTGCCGAACACTGTCAACCACTTCCAAACGATTCAAACCTCATGCTCACAAAATGAAGCTTATTTCATTTTCAAAAGTTTCTACTCCAGCTCAGATGGTCACAAGACTTCACTATTCCTGTACCGAGCAAGTGAATGGTAATACACGATGAAAATAGATAGAATAAAAATATTCTCACGATAGAATCTTGTCTCGAGGGAGGAGGCCACCGTGGTCCGACAAAATTTGTGTTATCTCAGTCGGCAGGTGACTGGTCTTCTGTTTATTAAGGAGGGACTGAAGAAAAAACAATCAATTTATAAAATCGAAGGCAAGAAAAAAATTCTGCTATCGAGTCATCGTTGAGATGGCTGTGAAGAGACAGGATGTGGCTCATTTGGAGGTGGCAGGACGATCAGGTAAGGCAGGGTGAGACACTCGTCTCGTGGTGCTGCGTGACGTTCGATGATGCTGTCTCGTAAGGTGATGCATGTGATGAGGTTACTTGATCTTATCTCGAGGAACGGATGAGACTCGAGACTCATAACACGGTGCTGTGAGACGTTCGATGACCATCTCATAGTGGCGATACGTTCGTCTCAAGCCGTGGCCAACACGAGTACATGAAGTGAGTGCGAGGACGGTCGAGAGGAGATGACAACTTGTACGAGACTTGACTTTTACCAACGCTTGCCACTCACAGGAATGTTGCTCACAACAGCCATTCTATGAATAATGGCAAATGCTATTATGTTTCGAAGGGATTTTTTGATCCCGTCACCGAATTTTTACAAGTGTGGAAAAAAAACAGAGAAGATCTACACAGACATATGCTACTTTCAGGATATCTTATCAAAAACAAGAATTGATTAAATGGTTCCATGAAACTCAGTGACATTTTTGAAACATTATAGTCCCATCAGATTCTGAAAAATTATTTCTACAGAATTAATGAGATCTTCACAGTGAAATGCAGCTGAGTTTTCGCACAAAGAAGGGCCGAAATATAAAGGCAAATTAGTTCCGCGTCTCGCACGGCGTAGCCGATGTCAAATTCAGCGTGACCGTTAACAAGAGAAGGGTTGAAACGGACAATTTTTACAAAATACAGAAACAGAGACGAAAATAAATATTTGTATGCCGGCCCCTGCCATCAGGCAGCAAGAGAAGGCCTACGTCACACTACAACTAGGCCTACATAATGTTTTTGTTTATGCTATTCTCGATTTTGTTGCATACGGATAGTTATTAGTGAATGAATTCCACATGAGGAACCAAAATTTTTTTAAATATATCAACGACAACACTGAATTTGATACTATTATAGAGAAAAAGCCATTATTGGCTATTTGTTCCTACAGGAACTCTAATTTTCAAAATAAACTGACAACGACTATCAGCATCACCAGCCTCCCTCCATCAATGAGCGCATAAATTCGTGGTCTCAAAACAGAGTAATTCCAAAGATGTGCTGGAGGGCAATTCAGGGCATACAGTTTTTGTTTACCACAGCTCTCGCTGGGACGGATTAATGAAGAATATTCGCCTTTAACATATGAGCTGAGAACATCAATCTCTCAAAGAATAAACGATCGCGTGTCTTGCACAGCATGCTGCTACTTGCTGCCAAATTATTCTACACCAGAAAAAGAAGACTGCAGTTTTCTGAGCTTAAGGAAACACTTTAGGTCGACAGAAAATGGGTGAAAAAAAATGTAGGATGCAGTTTCTAAGGCTTAGCACAACTCAATGCTTCCAAGACACAGAAAGCTTTATTTGTCAATAGAACTCAACTGCTTATCACGCTTAGCTCACGCACTTATTCGTATGGACTTGAACTGGAAGTACTGCAAAAATTAACTCACTAAATCAGTTTTATTAAGTAGAAACTACACCATTTTAAAGTTGTGGAAACGTCACAGGTCCACACTTTCCGACCTAAAAGGAGCTCAAAAGTCTCGTAGACCTTCAACTCCATGAGGTTGTAGTCTGGCAATATGCTGGCTGCAGAGAGGGGTTCACTGTGGAGCTGCCGCGATTTGAAGTGGTACCACCACGGCAGTGTTTTGATGGATATTGTGGAGAAATTAATCACGCACCGCAACATCGATCCTAGGGTGGGAGAGAATCCAAGCTGCACCTCCCAGAAGTCATCAGAGAACGATTTCACGAAGAGTGATGATGCGATACGAGAAACGAGCGACTCTGCTTGATTTATGGTCTCATTATGCGATAAATGATTTGTGTGCGTGAAACGGGCGTTCCTTTTAACGCAGGTTAAAAAACGCGGCGCAAGTCCAAAGAAAATTGCTGAAACCATGAAACTGACGCATCTTTCATTGAATAATGGATCGAATGAAAGTAAATGCGCCATAAATAGTTCACATTTATGGTTAGATTTGAACACCTACAATTGTAAATTCTCAGACTCAATTACGACACCCTTCACTTCCACGAGTTCTTTTACTTGAGGTTAGTAAAATGGTGGTTAGTATCACTAACATAGATTAGATAATTTGTTTGTTTAAACCTCTTTATGCACATAAAATGTGATCTCCATTGCAAATAGCCTATCCTGTGCCCACCTGAGGGAATCGGTGTTACTAATCACATGTTCATATTTAACGCTCGAATAAATTTTTCGTGAACTTCAAATGCTATACGGGAAATTTTGCCCTTTGTAACTAAAATGATTAAAACTAAAAATACGTAGAAATATGTTATTATGTCTTAAAGAAGATACATGAAAATGTAGAAGTGATCTTATATTAGTGCAAGTCATACTTGTACGTTCCCTAAAATTAAGACGCGCGTCAACAATCAAATACAACGGAGGATGCATCAGACGTTCCAACGACAGCAATTCCGTAATGCGTTAGAAAGAGTCAATTTTGCTCTAGTTTTTAGTAGTACCAGCACGGAAAGATACTCTATTTTCATTGCTCTAAAAAACAAGACAACGCAATTCAGAATACGAGTTCAGAACTGAGTCGAATTCAACGCTAATTAACAAACATTAAAAAATCCAATCAAACTAGTTGTGACGTCCACTTTACGTTCACACGACTTACTCTCGCACCTAAAAATTACCGTGCATTTAATGCCGTTTTTCCAATTACCTAGCATTTCTCATTGCGTATGCATACTAATTTATGAGATAAACGTAAATTTGACGATATCAAAATTCGGTGTACATGTTGAGCACGAGGGAAGCCGCTAAGTAATTATCCAATGCTGGCTTTTATGTTCGTGTACGTGGCCCAAGAGCCTCCATGGCCGTGCAAATTTAGTACTTGTTTGGTTTTTAAGTAACACTACGAATGCGGGAGCGTACCACGAAAACTAAGAAAATGAAAAATAACGAAATAATGAGTCTTGATCTGTAAATCATGATTAGGTACGGTCAAATAACATGAATAGCTCACCCTTATCAGTAAGCTCCACCAACAGTACAAAACCTCTAAATAAAGCCAAAATTTCTAACGTATCACGCGTGCAGGCGGCCGAACCGACCAGAGAAAGCTGAACGTATGAAATACCTGAATACCATTTAAGAAGATTAACCATTCCAAGCGGCGGAACTAAACGTAGATCTTTCAAGAATCTGATCGATTTAACTGCGCGTCCACATTTAATCCCTGTATTGTTTTTCTTCTGCTACGTTTGAATGGCAACTACGATGCATAAGCTCGGCGTAGGTTGCGAAGTACAGTAGTAGGGATTATATAAAGACAGATTCAAACCTTTCGGAATCGGTTAGGTACCCAGCCGTTTGGAACGGGTTAGACGAACAAACAGTCAAATCGCACCAGCATTCCAGGAAGAATAGAAAGCGTCAACACGTGGGATGACTCTACCTACAATCAGAGATCTGGAGCCGAGCGCTGCGGGCTGTGCGAGTCACGGCAGGCAGCGCTGCTCGCAACCAAGCGGCCGCTGCAGACGTCCATCCTTCACCGAGTCGACAGCGTGCCTCACGAATTCGCCGAGCCGTTCACAAAAATCCCATGAGAAAAGCGATTACGATACTAACACGGAAATGGATTGCCATACTAACACGGAAATGGATTGCCGTACTAACACGGAAATGGATTGCTGTACTAACACGGAAATGGATTGCCGTACTAACACGGAAATGAATTGCCGTACTAACACGGAAATGGATTGCCATACTAACACGGAAATGGATTGCGATACTAACGCAGAAATGAATTTCGATACATTAGTAATATAGAAATAGATTATCATACTAAAAAAGAAGTGATCGCGATACTGTAGGGATACTAACTGAAGAATGGATTGCGATATTAACAGGGAAAAGATTGCCGTACTCACAGAAAACGATCGTGATTCTAACAGAGACATCCATTTCGATACAGGGGAATGGATTGCAATACTAACAGGAAATGGATGACGATACTAACATGGTAATGTATTGCGACATTAACTGGGAAATGGATTGTGATAGAAACAGGAAAATGAAGTGCGCTACTAACAGGGAAATAGACAGCGATACTAACAGAGAAAAGGACTAAGATAACAATAGAAAAGTGAATCCCGATATTAACTGAAACAGGCTTTCGATAACTGAAAATTAGAAAAAAGAGAGCAGTGCTAGCATACAATAAAATAAAGTTAAGATGCTTACTGCAGAAACGAACACAATAGTAATTGGAAACATACTCAATACACTAATTCGGAAAGGTTATGATACAAACTTGGAAAGCCAGTACGATAGATTTGTTATTTCTTAATTGAGAGATGATGTCAGACATTGCAAGACAAAGAAAAAGGAAAAGTGACTCAATGCAGTTAGAAGAAACACGTGCAAAAAGAAATTCGTGATAAATGGAAAGAACGAGTGACATTTCTATGAATTAAAAACATAAATGTGGGGTCAAAAAGAATTAAAAAAGTCAGCACCTTGAGGAAAAAGGAATAAAAAACACTTTTTAAGAAAAATAGAAGCCCTGGAATCTCTTCCCCCAAAACGATTTTTTGACAAAATCAAACTTCGAAATGAGCATCAAGTTCTTCATTGAATACAAAGCAAACAATTTACGAGGCGAGACAACCCCTACAGGCGTTAAAAGAGCTTTTACTTTGTTCTATTTAACAGAAACCTGACGAGCTCTCTCCTAAAATGACGTGGATTTCCTCGTTGATGGCAGCCGTTCAATGAAATCTAAATCACCTGATGAACTTTAAATCAAACACAGTAATGCATCAAACGAAAAAAATTCTCTGATGCTTTCCCGTGCATGTTTCAAAGCCATTTGTCCACTCCGAGTCCAAAACATTCAAAGAGCCGGATGGCATGAAAATTAATTCGCAACAGAAGAAAACTTAACTCACGGATGCGACTCTAAATTTGTCGTCGAGGGACTGTGGTACAAGGCGTCGTTGGAGGCTGACATAAAACTGTGCATGACGATGAAAATAACGTCCGTCATCTTCAGATGGCGCAATCACGCCTTGCAACCAGCAGATCTCGTGACAAACTGCGTTGACCGAGGTTCAAGCAATCAACTTTCACAAAAATACCAACCCTTTCACCAGCAGTATTTACTTCACGCACAAGAATGCCCGGACCCTGGGTTTTCTCTCACAGAGAAATACTAGCGAATAAGAGAAATCACTGATCGTCAGAAAAGCCTCATCCGGTTTCTCAAGAATCAACTGGGTAAAAATTTTTAGTCGAAAAATACGCTACCAATCAAGCATGAAAATTAAATTGTATGCATATCATTGATTGGCAACTTCGTTAATTGAGAAGAGTTTTCATCCATCAGTACAAATTTCCTATATTCTGGATCGAGAAATGCAAAAGTTTCTTTCGTGAAAATGAAATCATATGCAGTTCACGGTTAGGATAACAACTTTGAAATGAAAAAAGTGAAATTACTGAAGTTCATTCAAAGGAGTTAATACTCGAATTTTTTGTACCTGCCCTCTTAACAGGGCCATTAATGGTCCATTAGTTGAAATCATACATGCAATAGGAAATAAGTTCACGTCGCCCCCAATTTTGATTAAACATTTTGTTTTAAAGCTGCATTATACAGTCCTCAGCACGGTACTTCCCCGTCCCAAAGCGCGTATAACTATATCATTATAGGGTTTCAGATTGTGATAAAGCACTGTAAGCAAATTCTGCCCATCGAAATCGCCTACAATTCACAAACTGAACACATTCATCGGTGATCTCGGGTATGCACGGTCTTCATTAATCAAACGTTCTTCACGGTCTTCACTACATGCACATTTTCTTGGTGCACACAACATTCATTTTCCGAAAAGGAGAAATTTAATTTATGATTATCTTTTTAGTAAAATCAGGGACCGAGATGAACATGCACTACCCTTTTCCATTCCCCAGTGATCCTTTACCGACCATACGAATTTCAAAATCCACTTTCATAAGGATGATACTAATTTTTCATAAAAAGTTAAATGCAGGTTTATTACATAAGTAAATAAGGCTGCAGCTATTTTTTAGCAGAGCATAATGCTGCCTTATCGGCAAAATAATTTAGTCGGTAAGGGGCTAACCCCAGCAGTAAAACAACCATCAGAAACAATAATCAAGGAGGAAAGAAGTATTTGGCACAATTACACAATTATTGAAAACCCTCGTCAAAACCCAACTATACCACAACGCACGCTACTCAAAAGTATTAGTTCCTGCAACCGCAGGAATCACCATAGCCAATACCCTAGGATGCCACAGCCAGCATGAGGCAGAACCACAAAGCGCACCCCACCCACCACCACCAGCACCAAGCTCCCGCCTCACTATATCAGCGGACCGTTTAATCGAGCAGAGCGCACGGCACTTTGGTAATGCGCGGAGGTGCGCGGGAATGTGAAGCTAATGGGCGACGGCCACGGAATTTGGCCATCCAAAAGCCTAGGCTGCCTAGCCAGAAAAAGAAAGCCGAGAAAGCTCACACCAGAAATGAATCATCGTGCAGAACAGGGACCTTCGCTTATTGGCGAGCCTCGCTTCAAAATTTGAGGGTGACGTGAAAAAAAAGAAGTTCGATTCGCAACGATTGCTAAAAGGCTCATTTGAAAAAATGCACATGAATAAACTGAAGCTCTTATCTCGCTGATCATTCCAGAAGAATATGGAAAGGAATATGCACACCAAAAGGAAAAAATTCTACGCAAAATCAAAGAATAGGCTCACGAAAAACACGAAGTCCGATAAAAGTGAACCAGAAGCGGAAAAGCCTTCAAAAAATACCAGTCGCCACTCTAAAAACATTTTAGCAAGAAGAAACAGAAATAAGTTATCGAGCGTGCTAGTGCACCGCTAAAGAAAATCAGCGACGATTGTGTCGGACGTTAGTTTCAGCAGTTCAATAATTCTTCCAAGAAATCAAATTGTTTCCGCCCTCGAGACAGGATTTCAGACCATAAATTTCAAATTATGGGGCGGGGAGAGGGAAGGAGAAGGGATTCGGTAAGTTCGTGCCTCCCAGCAGTCGCTTCCCACCTAATGAACGAATCTTGGCAGGCCTGGGCAAGACGTGACGATTTTTATACTCCTAAAACAAGTTAGAAATCAAGCGAAACCTAGGAGAAAGAGGCGCTACACAACTTCCAAATCAACTTACACCTGAAAGTTTGCGTGAAAAACCGGCCTTTTAAATAATTGTACAAGAAATCCAATAAAACTTGACGGCAAACTTTCGTGACTGCAAACAGACGTCAAAAGGCAAAGGAAATCAGTAATACTTGAGTACGGTCGAATTTTTCTCGACAGGTAATCGAAGGTCAAACAGAAAGTGAGCATTAGGTAAACAGAAATGAATTAATAAATCAACTAGAATACAACTCGATAACTTAAAATAAAATGACTTTGGAAAAATACTACGTGACACTGAAAGTATGATGTTTATAAATCAGATATGAAACCGCTCAAGTCAGTAAAGTGATCAAATGAAAGTTAATGAATAAATCATATACATACGCATGAAAGACTAGGCAACGACGCAATTTCTAATTCTTAAAGGTAACTTGGATTAGAAATATATTGATACACGAATGAGAACCTTTTATTATTCAACAGCTCACTGAACTGTCGTCTGCGCCAACATGACATTAAATCATTTTAAAAGCGCAGTGCTCCGACTTCTCAGGGTGTCATTACTAATCTCGCGTCGAGTGTTGTATATTATTCATGTGATTCCCAGAATTATTGTAAAAGGCTTAGATAAGAAAAAGTAAAAGGTTTCCAATGGTCACCGGGAATATCCCTCAGACATGCTGCAAGGAGCGCGCGACACAGTGGTCTCCTGAAACTGTGCAGGACGCGGAACAGCACCGAAGAAATGAGGTGATCCTCGAACTTCACACCCAGAATCGTCTCTATTTCTCAATCAAATTGATCAGGTGCAGAGACGGAGGAAATTTCCCAGAGGGCTGAACTGACGGTGGCAAGCTCAGCCGATTCCGATGCTATATAATTCACCAGAGAACCGAAAAGTGGGCCTGCGCTGACGATGTAGGTTTTGGCGATAAGGGAGTTGTATAATTCAGTTGAGAGCTGATAAGAAATGCTGTCGTAAACCTGCCGCTAGGTACGTACGAGTTTACAGGAATGAACGAAGCACAGAGCGGGATCTTTCAGTGGAGCGGAAGATGTTCAATTTGCCTGGGAGCTGAAAAAAATTGCAGGTGCGCAACATGCGTGACACACGGGAACTATATCAGATCCAGAGGGGAAAATAGAAAATTGTCAAGAACGTACTTCGTAGAATTTTTCGTGTCGGGTCAGACAATGAATGCTGAATTCAGACAAACTTAGAAAAATATGAAATCTTAAAACTAGCTCTACATGGGTCACTCCAAAACTGAAAAAGCATACCAAATAAAACCTTGCAGCTAAGCAACTAAATTACATTTGTGCGAGTCTTGACACGTTAGGTGCACACCACAAGTGGGTAAAAGGACAATCTTAAAATTCATCATCTTTGTTTCAGAAAATGAAAAGGTTGCTAACACATAACGCGTCTAGAAATATACAAGTTGGGCAAGTCCAAGAATTATTAGAGTTAGACAATAAAGTACGTAGAATTCCTCAAAATTACGTCAAGGCGAAAATTTGGATGGCGGCTGTTTTATTTCCATAAGAAATACTTTGAGAGAGTAGCAATGCAAACACACTCGTGCACTTCAACATTTGTCTTCAATATAAAAGTCAGGACTCCTCTCAATCCTTCTCTTGCGTATTCAAGTTTCTTCTAGGCAGCATTAGCGTGACATCACGCAAGCGCTGTATCTTTTTTTCGTATTCATTAAAGCGCATATCAATGTGTCTGTCTGTGCATGGCATTAAAGTCATGCTCATATATGTATTCCATGAACAAATTAATACTGAGATATTAACGATGTCGTCCAATTATTGCAACAAACACAATGGGAAAGTCTTCCTTTAACATAATACTCGAACTCGGCTGAAAATTACTGCGGATTCAAATACGAGTACACGAATTCAATGAAGCAAAAAAAGATGACCCACTTATTAAGATCACGTGAACAATGTGAGCAGCAGGAATGAAGGCGATCATACAAAGCCACCGTGAAGGTAAAACCAAATGCAACAATACGAGAATTAGCCCTATGCATTCGCACATACAGTCGTTCATGCACCGAATTCGGAAAAGGAACAAGTTTTATCAGCGGTGTGGCGACTATGCATCGTTTATGCATCCTAGATATCTTTAAGTGGTCCATTAAGGTGCAGAGAACATTCTGATTTCGTTCGCTCGTATTCGCACAAAAATGAGATTATTCGCGATACCTAAACAAGGATTTTATGACGACATAAATCAACTTAACGAGAGCTAGGAGGAAAAAATTATTACGAGAAGGTAAAAGAAAGATTTGCCGAAGTCGTAATACTAGCTTATAGGAAACAGAAAAACAGAAAATAAATATTTACAGCTACCTCAGCATCAGATTTTACGAACACATGCCAAGTTAAGACCTGAATGCACGCTATGGTTCTTCCATAAAACGCACTAAGCATAAAAACAATATAAAGACAGGAAAACAAAGCACGATCAAAAAACTACGGAGAGCTCGGAGAGAAGCCACTCAATTCCAGCTGACAAATCTCTAGAATGAATCGAAACGATTTCTTCAGACGGCAGTTTCGATTCTAAATGAGCTACAGGAAAGTCTCCTCTCAATAATACCAGGACAAATATTGCTCGTTCATTGGGTGCGCTCCCTAATAAAGGCGATAAACATGGGATGCGTGTCCGTGAAGTCGACATTAACGCAGTCGAATTGTACTATAAACCAGGGCTTTGGGTCGGCATGTGTGGAGTTAGCGCAGACCCACTCGGCACGAGATGGTATCGTAGATACTGACCCGAGTACGTCCGGTGACGCTGAGGAGAGCAGCGAGAGAGAGCAAGGGTTCAACCGCGAGTAGGCAGTTAGCGGGATATACGGTTTATAGGTCCATGAAATTTAATCGGCGAACGGAATCCGAACAGGACAATTGTTTACACAGTTTATCTATTCGTATGGGAGGAAATAAATTTTCATTTACACATTGAATATTAAAGACCAGGGACAAATGCTTGTTAACAATCTTTCCATTTGTTTTTCTAATTTTTCGTACTAGGCTCGTTAAATTTGGTCGCCCTCAGTGAAAAACATTTTCAAAGTCAGTTCTTTTACCAACTGCGACCAAATTTAAAAAGCCTCATAAGAAAAATTGAAAACCAAATAGAAAAACAGCACATGTACAAATGTATTGAGTGAAACAACGTTCATTACACGCATGAAGTACCAGATTAAGGACAGCGCAAGGCATTGAAGGAAAATAGACAATTTAAAAAAAATATCAGTGAATACAATCAAAGAAGGACCACAGAGCCGCAATATTGCCACAGCACAATAACGGCTACATCAACCATAGATGACGCTGAATCTCCACTTGTCAAAACGTAGTCGAAATGTATTACTTCGTACAAACGCAGAAAGCGAACGTAGTGATAACTTCTTGAATTCCAAACTCGTTTTAATCTTTTGCAAGAAGGTCTGCAAAGAACAACAAAAAACACACTGATTGGATGGAAATTATTCCGTTGTCCTGAATACCATGTATCGAAGTAGTACTAACAGCGCAACCAGCTACCGAAATACTCAGTTCCACTGTAGAGCACTAAGGACTAGTACTGAGTACTCACCTGGTGGTGTAGTCCCAGAAGACGCAGGATGCGTACGTCACATTGAGTACTCACCTGGTGGTGTAGTCCCAGAAGACGCAGGATGCGTTCGTCACATTGAGTACTCACCTGGAGGTGTAGTCCCAGAAGACGCAGGACGCGTTCGTCACATTGAGTACTCACCTAGTGGTGTAGTCCCAGAAGACGCAGGATGCGTTCGTCACATTCTGGGTGGTGAGGAGGGCGAAGGTGATGATCACCGGCTCAGTAAGCTCTATGTGTCGGCCCGATCCAAGAGAGGCAGCAACCACGCGTGAGTTGAGGAGACGAGTCCTGTTCCGCATCTGGAGGCGTCGCGGGCCGAGTTCAGTAACGTTATAAATATATATAATGAAATATAACGTATTATGTACACCGAAATATAACGCAATATGTACAACGAAATACATACAACGTAAAATGTAGGGATCGAGTTTGAGAAATACTTTTAACTCTTTCGTACCTCGGCAAATTCTAGTGAAAGAGGGCGTTATTTATGATTACCAGGCGCTGAGTTACAGGCACGACAGGCACCGAACGATTAACGTACTTATTTTACAGTTAAAATGTTCAAGACGGCAAAAAAAAGAAAGTCAAGAAAGCTATCAATTAGCCAAACTTCAAAAAGTTTTGAATTTCCTGTTCTTAGGTAATCCGCATAATTCACGTGTCTCCACTACGAGCTAAGTGGTTACGAAATTGAATATTGCAGTGATACTATCACAAGACGGTATTCGAAATTATTCTCATCGCACTGCATACCTCAAACTTAAAAATACTGTTCTTTATCTCAAGAAGTCCAAGTATATCATTCTCCATATCACGCTAGTTATTACGAGTACATCCCTAGTATAAAAACCTAGTTTGAATATATCATTCTTAATATCTCGCTAGTAATCACGAGTCTATTCCTAACATTGAACACCCAGCAAATTTTGCACCGGATGTCCCCCAACACACCACATACAGTGAGCGCACAGACACAGGCAACAGAAGATGACTAGTGTCTGTTAGAGCCGCAAATTGAAATTTCTCCCTTCAAATATTCGATCGACGTCGCCATTTGATACAAAGTGGACTAAATCATCAACGCTTTAGTTACCCTAAAGGGGCAGCCAACACCATCAGGATTATAAGTAAAAAGTTAAATCCAATTGAAACTAATTGTGCAATATAAAAAGCGAAAGAGCAAAACATATTCAACTTAAAAAATTAAACACAACATAAAAATGTTCAACTCACAAGATTCGCGAGGAATAATTAATCACTCTCATCTGGAATAGAGTTTTTCATCAGACTGTAAATTTGAACTGAAAGATACATCTGGTATCAAGTCAGCTTTATTAATTAACAGAACAATAAATTATTCTTCGTAGCGTGTTCGATATCACTAAATTATTTCATACGCGTCACGTCAGTATGTGCTTGTGCAGTCCACTGAAATGTACTCGGACAGATCATTTTTTCAGGTAAATATTGATTTGGAACCCTAGTGCCGAGAGGCTTGCATCTGCACAGCTGCATTCGAGTCTCTAAAATACTCCAACTTGAAAACAAATATTCAGCAGCGTTGAAAGTCTTACAAGCCACAAAATTATTCCCAATGTATAATTGAAAATCCTGCAGGTGCAACGCATGCTTAGAAATCGAAAACTCATTCGAAGCATCGTTTCAGCGTCAAGAAAATTAAGGTAATACATATTCGGGTTACAATACTAGAGGAGAAGTAGGAGGCGTATGCTGGAGTATATTACTCAGAATTGACTGGGAGAAATATTTCTTTTAGACGAACAAAGTGGACGAAGCTTGTTCTTACTCAACTTTAACTCCACATGACATTTAAGAAGTAGTCACATATTTTAGAAATGAATTAACGGTCAAACATAAACGAGTACCTTTGTCTATAAGACAACATATATGGGGTTTTCCTTCCCTGTAAACAGATTTTTTAGTCAGACATGCAAATGAACGTCACACTAATTGAAATGCGGATAATTTGTACTTCAAAATTGTTAAAAGCCATCCATACATTTCCGTTTCGAAAAATTCCAAAAAATGCGTGTTTTAAACGCTTATGTAAGGATGAGAGTATTATTAAGCAAATACGAATAGAGAACAAAAAACGTATTAAACGTAACGGTCTGAGTATCTTGACATTCGCAACCAAAAAAGATTTTATCTACAATAGTTATACAAACAGCACACCGCTAGGCGGTGTCAGAAACAATCCAAAAATTGTACTGATAGAATCCTTTGCATTGTTTGCCAAGTCAATACACAATTCAACTGGAAAGAATATTTTCTGGAACATCTTGGGGCGAATAAGTCCAGAAGAAATGCCATAAATATGCGTGAATAATTCAGTGGTTAGACTCACCTTGAAAGCAGGGTCCAGCGAGTAGGAGAAGGTGGGCTGAAGCAGCTTCTCGAGGCCCTGGTAACTGAAGAAGACCATCTTTATAAGGCGATTTTCGGAATTTTCGAGTAGTGCTTCAGGAGGAAGAGTAATGGAGTCATACGCAGGAATACCACGAGCTCGGTGCCCTGGAGTTGGGAGTGATCCCGCACGCGACGAGGAAGAAGGGTTCAAAATGACTGAGGAAGCTGCCGGTTCCAGGGGGGTGGCAGAAGGGGAAGCTGAGGACGGCGGTCCAGGTTGAGGAGTTGGAACTTGCCAAACCTCGTCCAGGGATGGGAAAGTGACGGGGTTGGCAACGTTACGAGTTTCGAGCACTTGTAGTCGCATCACTGTAACAAGAAGCAATGGCACAAATGTACAGCGATAGTCGGACACGAAAAAAGTTTTAATTAATAGAACGAAATTGAAAATAAACATCTCTTCCAATTATGAGAAGAAAAATTTAGACCAGACTCCAGATGCGAAACTGTATTGAAATACAGTAAGATAAAGAAATCGATGAAACTCTCAAATGACAGGCTAGCTAATTATGAAACCACGTGCGTTTTTTTTCGAAACGACAAGGCGACAGGATTCCCACAAAAAATTGTATTAAGGTTGAACGAGTGTAAGTCAACATCGACTCGTGAAACTCGACCGAGTAAACTTGATTACAGAGTAATAATTGAAAGCTCACAGAACTGGTCGACTCATTGACTATTATGCAATCGCTTCCATAATGAGGAGGTAGCAGCGCTGGAGCATAGCCGAGCTCCATGTGGTGTTCCGTCGGCAGCAACAACTCTCCAATCAGGCGAGCTTCATAACGAGCAAATTGTTCATCAGCCTACGCAAATTTACTGTCAGATGAGCAGGCCGTCATTAATGAATTACGAGGCGTCGCACTGGTAAAATGCTCCATGTGGACAATACAGGCCCCGCAGCTGTGAAAGCCTCGTCAAAACTACGTAAATGAGTAATGTTTCAAACCTCATGCGTGTTGGGAATAGCATCTGTGATCTGAAAAGTCGGCCGAAAATGGAAAACTGTCATAGGACAAAAATTAAACCTGGCCGACAATTACACAGACAACAAAAGGATGCGTCGCATATTTATGTTTCTATACATGGGTAAACCTAAACCAATGACGTCATTGTAAGAACTTGCAGGGGCCGTATTTGATAGGTGATCATGGGAAGTCACTAGCAAAAGGGTACCAAAATTACATCATTGGTGGCGCACGCATTGTATTGCAAGAGCTAAAGCGTCGGTCACCTTGTACCAGTGAAGAACGATTTTCAAATAGTAATGATATTAATTAAGGGGAAAATGCGAGCCTTGCATGCAATGAATTTTCCCGGGAATGAAGTTATACATGTAGACTGCAAATAATAATAAAATCAGGCTTAATAGATCTAATGTTTAACCCCGTTTTACACTTAAAATCCCTAAAATAACTTCATGATAAACATAAAACGAAACAGAAAAACTGAACATTACACAAATACTAGTGGTTATGAAGGGCTCGATCGAAATTTGTGACATACAATCATATTACAAAGCGCGAGACACAACAAAGCGCGAAGGAAGAGGTCCCAATCGGGCAATATTGTCTGTAGAATTAATACGGGTCATCTGAGACAAGCGGAGGCAGTTTGTCAGGCTTTGGAGAGCACTTCACTTAAGCTGCCCCTACGAAGCAACTCTGCATATGCGTGCGGGCTCCTTACGCCCTTGTGATCTCACTGGAATGCATTGGGATGCAATCGCTACTAACGGAGAAGGAGAAGAGCACAGCAATTTTTCACTCAATCTTGTGTATGACATTGGTATCGATTTGATCTTTTGTCATCAAGGCAATTCCGAGCGGGTCCAAAAATATGCAGTAATTTTTTAAAAGCTTGAACGATCAGGAGAAAAGCAAATCGCAATTCGAAAAAACAACACGCTTGTACACCTGCTATGGTCAACTAACTCTGAACTCCACAATACGTTAGAACATCGTTTGTTAAAATGGAAAAAATAAGTGGACGTCAAATTAAGAGCAGTATGGTCATTACTTTTGGTTGAAAAGGGAGATCAGAAAATGTTAATAAGAATTTCCGTAAGAAACATTTCTCCTGCTTTCACCTTTGTTCCAATACCATGATGACGCAAAATTGAGTGCTTTTTAGGCGACTTACAAATTTAAAATATTAGTAACAACGGTATTGATCAATCGATTCTGGACCAAAAATGATCTAATAATAATAGTCATATTTTTAACTCTTTGAAAATTTAGAATATTATCAGGCCGAATAATGACTACGACATATGAAAATAGCATATTTGTGCTTTGAATATTTAGAGAAATATATATATATATATTGATACATCTATCTCTTAATTTTGGCCGCAACTGCATGTTGAAGCGAAAGTCAGGAGACAATGACAAGGTGTCTCTTCAATTTGTATTAATACAAATTTGTATTAATACAATTTGTATTAATTCAATTCGTATTAATACAAATTGAAGAGACAAGGCATCATGTACTTACATATGTTAGGGTAGGACTCGACGACAACTTTCTGATGCCTGAGATTGTCTGCGAGTAGGAAGGCTGCCTGCTCGAGCCCCAGCAGCAGCGTGGTGACGGCTGCCCTGTGCTCGTTGGGCTGCAGGTCGCCCCACGCGTCCTCTTGGGACCCGATGAGGTGGGAGGCTGAGGCCAGGGTAGTGGACAGCAACTCTGTGAGCAGCGCCTCACGTTGTGCCGTGTCGGGGAAATGCGACAAACTCATTGCCATGCGTTTGGCCAGGGACGTCAACAACCGGGCCGCGGCCGTCACGTCTCCGCCGTACAGGGATCGCACGGCTGTCACGGCCGACAGATCGTGCACCACGGCCAGGACGGAGTCGCTCCCTTGCGCCCTGGACGTCAGGGTACTCAGCCACACGCTCCGGCACTCGCCCAGGTCCGCTCTGGGAGCCCAGCCGCCTGCGCCAAACATGGTGAACTCGTCACATTTTGTGCGGGTGTAAGTTGACATAAAAACAGCGACATATGCGGTAGCTGTACGGCATTCAGAGTGAGGACTTCATTAGTTTCGTTTAGCTCGTTGAGTACCCACAGAAATGGTCAAGATCCTCCTCGAAAATTTGTTAAGCTAGAACATTTGTTAAGCTAGAGGACTACTGAGACTTTCTTGGAACAAACATCAAGCAATGCATCGACCTTCATAATTACCTTAGTTGGATGCAAACTACACAATTGCCAAGGTTTGATCAAACTGGAACAACTGCGAGTACAAATGTGTTGAGGACAAAAAGGATTATTTAAGATTACCTAACCAATTTTGTGACACCAAAACAGTCCACGATATGACAGTCAATGTAATTCATTAACTTGTCATCACTTCGATGTCCGTAGCGAAATTCCCATGGCTGGCAGGTAGCTAGAACCACAGCAAAAAATAACAATGCCTGGGAAATTGACATCCGTAAACCAAAATCAAAACAGAAGTTGGACAGAAAAAAATCGACAATACAGGCTTCCCAGAAGGCCACAAAATCCAAGCTAATTTAGTAATTCTGCTGTACGGATGTCAAACGCATATACGAGTACATTCTACGGCCAATCTCAAGATACCCAATGATCCAACTTTCGATTCTTTACTGTCAGCTTGATTATTAACACAAAACTGTGCTTGGAATATGCTGATGATAAAAATGATACAAGCTTACTACTGTATTCAAGTTTCTAGCCCGTACAAATAGAACATAGACATCATTGTGTAATAATTATTCTAATAAAGACAACTAAAGATGCCGTTTCTGGAACAGGCATGCCGTGTTAACTAGCAGCTAGAGTCAGACCCGAAAATTTCGGTCACCGTTACGCTAAGTTTTAATTTACACATACAGAAGTTGATCCGTCACGCTAAAAGAAATCGCACAAACACGCACCTGTATAGCAGTCTCGGCGAGCCCATCCAGACGCTCCTCCAGGGCACGCCTGGACGGCCTTCTCCCCCGCGCGGGTCCAGTTCCACATGAGCCCTCGACCTGAAGAAGGGCCGCACCACGACTCTCTCGGACGCCACCCTAACCAAGCACGGGAGTAAGGAGTTGTTATTTAAAACCACTAATTGCTAATGGATTCGTTACAAAGGGGAGGTCCATAATCCCTCGATGGCTCTTGATTAAACGCAATGGAAGACAATAAGCTGGTGAAATAAATACTATCGAGTCATTCAAGGATGTCTGCTTAGGTCGGTCATAGTCTTTTTTGTCAGAACGCGTGAGCTCTTCAGCATTTCCCTAATCCTTACAACGAACTTTCTTGATTCATAAACACAATTTGCTCTAACGGAACTACACGACTATTTTTTTCATTATACTCTATTTTCTTCTAAACTGTTGTTCTCTAAATAAATTCACCGGAATAAAAATAAATTTTGTTCTCTAAATCTAAATAAAAACTTGACGTCTGTCTAGATGATTTTTAAATTCCAAACAAATGCGAACAAATCAGTCGATAAAAAGAACGGTTACAAACGCGTTCGATTGAAGCTAATATTTCATAACGTAATGAACCACAAGCGCATCAGTGACGGTTTCTGGTGTGACGGCTGTGGCTATTCATATTTTGTTTCGAGGAACCGAAGCTTATAAAAATGAAATAGAGATATTTATCCGAGACACGGACTTTGAAAATACGCAGTACGTCAGGATGTAGAAAACACTTGTTATAAAGCTAAATAAAAAAGTGCAAATAAAATACAACAAGAGTTCATCATAAGAGAGCAGCTGGTGATCTGGATGAAGACAGTGAAGCTCTGCTCCAGGACAGCTGACGAGGACAGCCACCCTCAAAACAGAGCTGACAAATCCTACTTGCTCCTGGCGGAGACTTGCTCCTTAAACAACGCAGCAAGACATTTCCGAATGACATGCCCACCTGTAGTGACGACTAAGTACAAGACAAAGCTATCGCTCTGTAAGAAATTTACCCATCAGTCTCTTCGCAACAAAAACTTTCCAAAGAAATTTTTTGGGGGTTTTTGCATCAGTTTCAGTGAAGCCTTTTCGGTGGTCGGTGAACGAATAAGACGCAATATGCGACACTTTGATGACACGAAGGATAAAAAGTTTTGTCTGGGGCGTAGTTAAGCCGGTCACACCCAATCAAAATTTTGGATCTTTAAATATATTTTCGTCCAGAACTTCGTCCATTACGTTTTTTACGCCAAAAATACAGAATAATTTATACAATTCCGTAATTTTGCACATCTTTCACAGCTCTCCCGATGATAATAAAAGTTTTACTATAATTAAGTAAGTGCTCAAGAATGATTGAAATTCATGATCTTTTACAGAATAAAATGCCACCAGCTGAAATACGACGTACAATCAGTGTAAATGACAACAACTATAACTGTTGTGCACATTGGTCTTCA
Source organism: Orchestia grillus (assembly GCA_014899125.1). Taxonomy (NCBI): domain Eukaryota; kingdom Metazoa; phylum Arthropoda; class Malacostraca; order Amphipoda; family Talitridae; genus Orchestia; species Orchestia grillus. The sequence goes on along the minus strand of VOMN01027122.1, from coordinate 6,311 downwards.
AAAAAACGCCGTATAATACCTTCAGTCATAGTTATATTGAAATAAAACTCGAGTTCAACTTCTTTCGAACAAGAAGAATCAGAATGACACAATTTAGCTGATACTACAGAATTCGTTGGAGAAGTGCAATTCCCTTAAATCTACAGCTTATATTTTCATGAAAGATAATCAGATTACGCATGATGCGACCAACAACAAAATAGGTTATTTTCTATGCATTCTAGCACAAGCGGACGCTGCTGAGCAGAGCGCGGCTGAAGCGACATGAAGGAATTCGTGCGAACGCTCTAAGGCAGTGCCGTGCCGCTCTGGAATTGGAGCTATGTCCCCGACAATAGAGAGGGACGTTTTATTAAGCGACGATGTCATGGTAACAGGGCTGGAATGTGCACGATTGAATGCTTTGGATGAACACTCGTCAAGGATATCTGATACACCTACAGGCGGGTACGAAATCAATGAAATTGCTTGTCGAAGACCTAAACAGTCCATTAGTGTTTTTTCCCTCCAACTACGAGCATTGGGGGTAGAAATCGGAAAATACGAATACAGGCAGACTCGATCTTACACGAGGAAGAAATTTAACACCGATGACATCTGGCGAACAACGTTTAGCAATTTTTTAAAAACATATACCACACCTAGAATTCAGTTTATTTTCTGATGATATTCTGGTGCATAATTTGAGATAGTTCACAATTAACTTTCGATGGTGCGATCCAGATAAGAATTACTGCTAGCTATTCAGAAGTACCACATACCAAAGTTCACACAGCTTTAGAAGTCTTTAAAAAACTTGAGCATTTTATGGAAGAAAATACTTTACTACATAGCAAAAAGCGATTCAGCGCAATTATGAACTCACCAGGAGATGGAAGATTTTCATTGACGCGGTCGTGACCCACGGGAACCTGGGGATAATTGTGAGAGAAGCTGTGACCCATCTCCTCCTCCAACAAGATATCCTGGTCTTCGAAGATATCCTGCCTCCCACGCATGTCTTCCTCTCCAAGCGCGTGGTCAGACTCCGAGTTTGCTGCTTGGGAATCCGGAAAACTGACTGGAACTGTCGCCGGAGCGCCTTCCACTCTTCCTCTGGACGGTAAATTGCTTTCATCATCTAAAGGCGGGGCTACCGAAGAGGATGACGAAGAATCCGTATTGTTAGGGGTTGAAGGTCGAGGAGTCGTCGTAGTGGTTGTCGAGGTGGTCGAAGTTGTGGTAGTGGTAGTAGTTGAATTTTTAGTGATATTTGTTTTTAGCCAAGGCGGTGGTCTCAGAGTAGTAGTAGTTGATGTAGACGAAGAGCTTCCGAGGCCGTCAGGATCCAAAAGTTCTGAATCTAGGATTCCGTCATTGGTATCGCCATCGGGAAGCCCGCCGAAAGTGTCGACGTCTGAGGGCCCTAAGCCACCTGGCTCGGTCGGAGAGTTAGCACGATCTCTGCCGTGTGGAGGACGTTGCAGAGGTTGGTCCCCGGTGATAGAGGAAACGGTGCTTTGTGCCTCCATCAGCCAACTTGGTCGGGGTCGACCGTGCGGCAAATTGACTGGAAAAAGCAAAAATTAAATGAACACTAGTGGAAGATGAATAAGATCCAGCCAATGATGAATGAAGAATGACGACTACACGAAAAAAGACGAAACGAAACTATATGAAGAGATAATTACGTGATCAACAAGACTCAGCTAAACAGTGAATAAAAAATTAATTGCCTATGACATCAGGTCATGTTTCTCAGTATAGTTACAATGAAATAATGGAATTTCTAAATATATGCGTCCACGATCTCCACTTTTCATCTTCGAATTCGAATTAAAGAGGAAAAAAAGGCTTTGAGCCTTAGTATAAAAAAGAAATCGAAACAGCATTTCAATTTTGGGATAAATCTTACTCCAAAAACTGCTATGCAGAAATTGAAGATTGTAAAAATTTGGAATTTAAATGATTAAATTAGTGAATTAGGTGAATACATACAGAATTTTATCGGCAAAAACCTTCACTCATAAATTTAAAAATGGCGTCCTAAAGTAGAAGATACATGAAAAACATATAAAATTTCGACGCTCTTTAGTGAGAAAGGCTGTAAAAAAACTCTGGTCCCGAAAGTACACCTGGCCAATGAATTTGTGCAACCTTTCGATGAGTCTTCTAAATCAGCGATGGGTCTCGAGGAATTTTCCTGATCGTGAGACTCCACCGCGAAAGTTCGTTGAGGATGCACATTCACCTACATCTCGAATCGGACGAAGTCATTATGAAGAAAAGTTCGAATTATCATCAAATTAGGATAGAAGTAAATATTGAATCGATAAATTGACAGAAAAGTCGAAATATCGAGTGTCGCGTGGTAACTGAGCGCTATGTACTTTCAACCGACCAATCAGAAGCATTACACTACTTTTAACCGACCAATCAGCAGCATAACACTACTTTCAACCGACCAGTCAGCAGCATAGCACTACTTTCAACCGACCAATCAGCAGCATTACACTACTTTCAACAGACCAGTCAGCAGCATAGCACTACATTCAACCGACCAGTCAGAGCAGCATAACACTACTTTCTTCGTGGAACTCAGCCTGAATTCTTATCGAATCGGCAAAATTCGTTCAAAATGTAACTACCGTTGGTACATAAGCCAAAAACCTCTATAGCTTTTCAAAAAAATTTTGAAGCCTACGTTTGAAGTTCGTATTTCCCTGAAATTGACTTCCGCACTTCAATTATTATTCATAAAACCGCACGCTAGAAAAATAGCGCGGACCGAGCATCACAGGCTCTTTGCAGACTGCGATACATGAAGACACTGCACACCCAAACAATACTTCACGCATCCAATACACAACACAAATAGTATCCCGAAAATATTCCTTTGTACACAAAGCGATGTTGAATAAATCAAGTACTACCCAAAACAGGATGGGACCTGTTGAAGTCATTAAATTATTTTATTGAACAAAAGTTCAATGCAACCACGTCTCACTTAGAGTGTTTCAAGGGACGCAGAAAGCATCGTAATGATCCCAAAAATTGGAGAATTAGGTCAACAAGAAAAAGGGAGGAGTTTAGAGTCGCAGATTATCTAATTTTACCACGGCGGACACTGCGACGCACAAATGGGAAGACAGAGCTTAGTTAACTACTAAACTAAATTCACATTGTATCCTTCCAAAAGAAAACGTTGCTGACTTGAGAGAGCGTTAGCAGGGCTCCCACAGAGTAGCTCTCATTTTCGAAGGTACCAGAGACCAGGTCTGAAAGTACCCGTAAAGGTTAATCCCTCTTTCACTATAGCAGCTTAGGAATTCAACATAATTCGGACATGTGTGCAATTTTCGTCACACAATAAAGGGCAATGCCTTTTCCGCATCCCCGAAAATGATATTCAATTTAATGCTGAACTTATTCCGTCTGTTTTCACCATAGACCCATCCTTCATTTGGAAACGAAAGTAAGAACATGTGCACAAGGATCGCTTCACTAACTACAGGTCTGAGCGGCGCCCTCGACACACAACATCCTATGAAGGCAGAGGCAGATCCCAATTAGGGGAGGTTAGTGGAATTAACGAGCGAGAAGACCAGAGGTCTTTGAAGGCCGTTGGCCAGAAGCTCGCTTAATTTTATCATCAAACGCGCTGCAAAGCCCACTCACTTAGCGCCTCGTCAGCTTCATGTACGCTTCACAACACTTATTCAAACTAAAGAATTTTTTCGAAGTTTCACGGCATGAGATCTTAGATTTGGAAGACCGAGAAAGCAGTGAAATGATGTTTAAATTTCATAAAATTTCATGCCTATTCTGTCAGCAAAACTATCCGGTAACATTTTAAATGACATATTAGAACTAAATCCTTCAAAGAAGAGACGTTAACAACTCTGATACCAAATTTTCTAATATCACACTACATTTCGGTAATGATACTTTATTCTAGAACTGGTTCTTAACATTTAAGAACTAATGCTCACGAGCGAAGGACATCGATTATCTCAGGCACGTAGGGAATCCGCGTCGCATAAATTTGTACTCGCCAACAATTGAGAAAGGAAGCATTCCTTCAAATCTTTCCAATTTATTTTCGAGTACGACGTATGAAACTAGATTTTACCATGCTACCCACACTCACACGAAACAAGAAGACACCTTAGCTTCGTTATTAACAAATGTCAGTTGTATCACACTATAAAAATAAATTTTGCAGTTCGAGTAATGTCAGGCCACGGCAGCATTCGTGCACGAAACTGAACATGAATGTCAGGGCTACAAATTTAAATGAACAAACACAAATCAAATTCTTGTTATTCATTGCTAATTTACAAGGCATAACAAATAGAAGTGATTGGATGCAATTTAAGCGACTCATCACTCCACAATAATACTAATATCAGGAAAAAAACCCTTGTTAAATTCTTAATAAAAGCATACCCATGTGTCATACAGACGATATACGTGAGAAAGTACGCTTATTTACACGAACAATTCGTCATATTATATGGTCCTACAATCGGCGACCAGCTCAATAATAGTCGGGTCTTCAAGACGACGTAACCGAAGTCTAATGATCTCGTCTTTAAACACGATAGACATAAAAACAATATGCCTTATGATAGCAGGAAATATCATTACAGCAGCAGGAAATATCTACGTAGACGATTCTCTCGTTATTCAATAGCAGCGATGCATTGCTACGCAAACGACACACGAGATGCTCATGACCAGGTAACAAAAGAGGGATCCCCTCGTAGCAGAGATACTTGCACTAACAAAGGAAGGGGCGCACTGCCCCGCACTCTAATTGGTAAGATGAGCGGCCAGACGAACGCACCATGGGTCTCCAGATTGGAAAGCTCGAAGAGCGCTCTCATTAAACGGGCTGAAACTTTTGATAGGAAACGCATGCTTCGCAGTGAAGCTACGGAGATCAATGCTATTATACGTAAAAAGTTAAGATAAATTTGGGTAGAAAAATAGGCTTCTCAGGGATTCCACAGATATTATTATTATTATATGAGAAAAGTTAAAATAACTTATGATAGAATAACATTCATAGAACGCTACCGAAATTTCCCTCAATGAAGGCAAAAAGTTAAAATAAATTTTGACAGAAATAACATGCTTGAAATTAACGCTTCGGAAATTTTGTTATTAATGGCAAAAAACTAGGATAACTTTTGACAGAAAATCATGCATAAATTACACTTGTTCTACGAACATTGTCATTATAGCAGGCAAAACCAAATGAAATATTAATTACAGAGTGAAAACTCTGCAGTGTCAAAGTTGATTATGATCCTTGTCATCAATAATTATAATTCATGTGAAATTAGATACACTCTACTGCCAACATTAAAGTTTTATAGAGCCAAAAGTATTAGAAAAATTATATCCCTCACAACACGTTGAAATAGCATGCAAATGACTAATCTGAAAGTATGTTTAAATTCAAAATAATTAAGCGAGAAGATCATTTCATTTTTAAAGCGAAGGCCAACGCACAAAGCCTTGATTGAATTCTCGCAGTAGGCATACAAACAGCGTTGCTTCACTGAAACTGACCGACGTTCATCGAGTAGTTAAGCCCATTTATTGACTTCAAACTAAGTGAGATTCAAACGTTTCAACCATTCGCCCGGTCATCAGCAATAAAATCACTTATTTTTCAAATACCATCCAAAACAAAAGTACAGATTAATTTTTCAAAACGTGACGTAAATATCCATGAACTATGAGAACCTCATATACACGAACATGATAAATGGAAGCATTGATGAAGGAAGAATAGGGATTTTAGACTCCTCAAACATGAAATTTTACACCCCCTAATACGCAACAACCGATTATATTCAATGGGATGTTTTACTGGTCAGCGAGGCCTGGGGTCCCTCAATGAACAACGTTCCTAACAGGCTTTCTGTCCGGTGAGCCTTGTTTCATCCCTCTGCCAACTATTCGGGTCTTTTAACACGCACGCGTGATGAACGACAATAATATTTTTGAAATTATTGGGATTCTGTTCACCCACCAGACAAGCGTACGTCTGGGAAATTGTCCGATGAACTCGGATGATCATCGTGCGCATGAGAGGTTCGTACTAAAATTAATTATATAATGTCTGTATTATGATTCAATGACAATAAACATGTAGCTACTTTGTCTATTTTCCCCTGAACAGTATAGTAAAAACAATAATAAGGCCATTAACTTCATCATGCTCACAGTACACTGGAACGTGTCGAAATCATCACACTCGACAGTCGCTCCAACTCTACGGTGTGGGCACCGCAGGGAACCGCTATTTCAAACGTTAT
>VOMN01027092.1:0-15504 GCA_014899125.1 Orchestia grillus | reverse complement strand
GTCATTCCTCATTGGATTGTAAACCTGTACCTGATGTAAATTACTTGGGGTAAATAAATGTTTCCAAATGTTTCTAGTATGTTTCTAGTATACAGAAAATGAATATCAGCATGCTGAATCCACTGGTATTTACCCTTTATTTTCCAAACATATTTCCTTATCTTTAATTACAGTCTGTAGAATACATTTACATTTATATCCAAATATACCAATATGCTTTTCAAAAATACTTAAATAATGTTTTATATGGGCATGGATTTGAGACGTATTGGTTTTTACGATTTGCTTAAGTGCTTTCGGTGCTTTTGAATTTCTTCTGGTAGAAAATTGTTTTCTATGAATCTCATCACAAACAACACACGAAGACACGAAGAGGTTTCTTCGCTGTGTAAGCCATGGATATGCAGTTAAGGTCAAGATTTTCCTACTCATCACACTGGCGTATCCATGACAGAAGCTTACGTTGCATTGCTGTGTTTGTGTAGTTATTGGAGTATTACTACACCGGTCGATCATTGATTGCAATGTCGATAAGTGGTGTTTCTGAAGTGTTACATCACTTTTGACTAGTAATTAATTACACGAGTGGTTGCTGGTTGTGGGTTTATGAGCAATGATATGCAATGCCATTTAGTAGCTTCGTTATCAACACAAGTAAATGACAAATATTATTTTCTCAATTATCTAAATAAAAATAATGAGAAATCATTCCTTCCCTAACGTTTATTCACATTTAGCCCTTAAATTCAGCATAAATTTTTGAAATACTGTCATTGAGAAAAACGGGAATAGGAAGGGTAATGAAATTCTTTGGTTGGTGTTTTTAAGTACTAAATGATATTAAAATATTTTTTATACCCTAAATTAACTCAATGCAGCAAGAATTGCAGGAATCGCAAGAATTGCATATTATAGATACATAAACTCGAGAAAAACATCTTGATGAAACGGACATCATTTCCAGTAGCATGTTGTCATAGAACGCAAAAATTTTGGATCTCAATCAATAAACGAAATGTTAGTCTTAAGTTGAACGGATGCCAGCAGCTTGCACTCAAATACGCTCACCCTAACTTTCACCAATGTGATCAAGTTGGAGCCAAGCTGACGGTCTCATTACCAGTTAGGTGAAGCGGGAGTTATTGCTTACCAACATGTTAACCAACATGACGTTTGACTACCTCTGCGGTCAAAGCGGGTTAATATCTGCGCTACGCAAGGTTAAGCACCCATCAAGAAAGTGGCGCTAGACTAGCACGCTCACCTGGACGGGCTCTTGAGGCTCTGCAGGCTTCCAAAGCTGTGGCGTCGCACACGGAACAGCTTCTCTGGCTTGTTGCTGCACGCAGGAAAATAACATAAATCGTACCAACGACCATTTTTGTGGTAATTGACTTCATTTTAGCTTTCTGACCCTTTTCAGTCTAATATTTCAGTAGAGTGCAATGACCGTTGGCAGATATCGTCAAAATGCGGGGTATTACGCGTTCAATCTTTTTTTAAACCTTTTTACATTAACGTTAAAAGTGTATAACCCATTTGAAAGCTTACAATGCACACTCAGTAGTAATGACATAAATACTGTGGCATGACGTGTCTAGTAGGTTTAAGGGGACGAAACAAGAAAGATTAGTTCAATACTTAACAAATATATCTAACGATTAGATGCTTAATTCATTTAGTAGACATATGCAAGTGCACACTGCATACAACCGCAAAATTGCATTGCACCGCTTCTCAGCTCATCAGAAAAATTTGCTATTGCAGATGTGGTAATCAATTGATGTACTTTGAATGATCGTTCAACCATAACAGTAAATATATTAACGATCATTTCCTGTTGAAACCAAGGTATTGAAATCAATTTATAAAAATACACCGAATCATATTTTACTTCCAATATCCATACTGGGCCACAATACTACCTACATCACTTACAATAGACAATATCTCAACGTATTTTTTCATCCTCAAAAAACTTTTCCCACTGTTTTTATACATTACTTACGAATTTCATTTAACTTTTAATACTATTTAATGAAATTACCCAGTGCGTGCAAAATCAGGTCCATGACAATAACAGGCAAATTCTTATTTCTACTCGTTTTGGTAGATCTTTTACGGGGCATGTCTAGAAAGTATGAGTACTAAATTTTTAAAATTAAAAATGGCAACAGGTTTTCATATAGGTGGAACAAATACTAACTTTGGACATAGTCGCCTAGATGAGCTTTCTGATAATTTCGTAAAAAAGTTTAGTGCCCCTACATTGGCCCATTGTTTGACGGCACTCTGGATCTCATCGTCGATAGAAAGCCTTTTATCACCTAAATTCGAATTCAGAGATGAAAATCTATAGCTGCTAGATCAGGGCTTCCAGTTTACTTTCTATTAGGAAGCTCTCGAGAAATTCCCCTGCTGATACGATTTTGTTGACTTAGTGTTGATATGTGAGCTGCTTTGGAACCCACCTTGCAAACAGTTTTCGAAAACCAAGGGTTTCAGGACTTATTTCTTGGAGAAAAAATCTCGAAAATTCTGCAAACACTGCATTTATCTTGCCCGAATCCAAACGACTGTAGTGATCTGTGGTTACTTCAATGTTCTTCACCATATCATCAATCATGATTGATGGACGTCCACTCCTTTGTTCGTCGTGAGCATTCGCTCTGCTGGCTTCAAACTCGCATCAGTTTCACACATCAGTGTGGTTCATAATGCCATATCCCTATAAAGTGTTTGGATTTCGTTACAAATCTGGAACGAGCGTTTCTCTTCGCGAGATGGAACTGCATTACGCTCTTCAACTCACAGCTGCTGGGATTCGGAATCGAAACACTTATTTCAACACAGTGCTAGTACAAAAGTGTTCACCGGACTGAGTCAAACGCGGGGTTGTTCTATTCCAACACATTGTCTTTGAACCCAGTCCGGCCAAATTTGTCAGAAAAAATTCATATGAGAGTATATAGCTCCGTATTCCGACTTTCTGAATAGACCTCGTACAATAACATAAAACTAAATAGTGAACTTATGAGCATGCAATTGCCATATGAATTGAAATTTAATGATGCACATTGAAAAGACTCGTGTATCTGTACTGTACCACAGTATAGAGAACACAAGTAGTTTCAACTAGATTGGTCGGATGACCAAAGACACCTCTCAGCAAGCTCTGACGTCATAGCTCTACATAGACCCGTGTCGCCCAGCTGTCACACGTCTGAGAGTAGCGCCGCAAAGCGTCCTTCAGCGTATTCTACGTTCTGTGGCATTATCAATTTAATTAATGATTGTTATCACAAGCGTTGAGGCTTAGCATTTAATTAAAGAACGTTTATTCCACTATGAATGTCGGTTCTGCATCATTTATGGGGGCTGATAAGCTAACTATATCACAGATGCTCCCCGTACTGTGCCTTCGTGAAGACAGAGAATAAGACATGAGTACTCGTCAAAACCTGCGCCTCTTCTCTCCCAGATCACTCGTGCGTTTGATTGGTCTAGATTTGCGTAACGTCACTATAGCGTCAAGGATTTTCATGAGGTCACTTTGGACCCTTTCTCGGATGGAACTACTTGTCTTCTCTGTACGGTGGCTATATGTAATCGGTGGAAAAGCGACACAACGTCTGGAGTGAACAAACGCTCGTCCTAAACCGAACGAGAAAACGTGCTATTCACCTGCCACCGCTGCCACGGATGGGAGGGAGGTGTTCTGCAGAGCGCAACGACAGCATGCTCGGGGACTGAAGACAAGGCACACAATGTTCATTGAGTTAGTAGATATATTTTTCGTCTAAAAACAATGGTGTTCCTAAACTGTTGACTCAGAATAAACATTGTTGCTGAGGGCCTTCCCATCTTATGGAAATAAATTTTCAATCAGTGAATGTGAAGGGTCATATCGAAAAATAGAACAGGTTTGCATAATGCTAGGAAGAGCGCAACTGATTTCTCTACCGTGTTGATATTCAAAAAGTTTTTTGAAAGTGACGGAGTCGCGGAAACACGATTTAAGGAACAAATCGTATCAGACGGAACGAAGTATACTATATTTTCCTCGAGCTTTCACGTATTAAGGACCCATTGTGCTGATGCGGTATCTTTCTTGGTTCCAAGCAATATATTTCCATAAGAAAAATTTTTCTACAAATTCATTGGGGCTTAGATTTAGTATGTATTACTTAGTTATTTTTGGCTCAGTTAAAAAATCAGCGAAATTTAATTCTTCGTAACAGTAATAAATATTGTTAGAAGATGGGCAAACCAGAATATCTCCAAATTAACGAATTGGTATCGCAGTTCCAGACAGAAATGCATCTCAAGTTTAAACTACAGCTTAGCCCGACATGATGAGAAAATAAGCTGAGAAAGTAGATGGAAGCAAAGAGCCAACGCGAGCTGACCCTGTAGATGCTGTTGAGCTCATTAAGGTAGCGAGTGTCGCGTTCAACGTTGGTGTACTGCAGCTCCTGCTGGTACATGGCGTACAGCTCCTGCAACTCCGACGGCATCGTAGGACTTGTGTCTGTCAGCAGGCAAAAGTGGGAAGAATTCTTATGTTACGTACCATCGACAAAACGCATAAATAAATAAACAGATCAATGCAGATGCTTCATTCCTTCACTTTAATTAAGGACAACCAAATACACACACTGTATTTAAACATATTTGATTTCCCAGACCTAAGGATTTTGAATATATTAATTTATATTTCTCCAGTTTTCTTGAAAAAATCTAGAAGACAAGGGGATAATGATGGTAAAATATTTTTTTTTAGAAATAATATCAATCTTAACCGATGAGTGAGCCACTGCCAATGTGACGTAAAAGTTCAATAAAGATAACAGCACCGATGTAGCAAAGCGGATCAGAAGTCTTGTGATATAAACTGGACATAAAAATGTTATTATTTGCGTCCCGTAACCAGCAATGAATTCGCTCAATGATTAGTCATTTATTATTGTATTTTCATTTCAGTGGCAAAAGCATTTGAACTTAGAAATTTATTAGGTGGACGAATAGTCACTACACTTAGCAGTTGAACAAATTGTTGAGGTCCCAAAAGCTATTATGTTCAATGTCTATTTATACAAACTATACCATGATCTCATAAGGCACAATCAGCGAGGAAATTCATAGTGATAACTAAAACACTTTGAGGTTTTACAAGGTAACTTAGAATGGAATGCTGAGTTTAATACATGGGCGGATCGACTTCATTCAGAAAAGGTAAGAACTCGAGACCCAAGTAAGAAACATTCTGTTCAATCCTTTTCCTAATTATCATCCATGAAACAGAAAGCAAACTCATAGGAATGCAAATTATATATAGGACAAGAGCAACACGGGGCGCTTAGCTAGAAGGTTTCGGTAGCATTATGTCGTTCTTGTAAACAGAGACAAATGCATGCACACAAGATTTGTAGAATTAATAGTTGCCTCAACGCCACAGTGCTGAACGTAAGAAATAGAGAGTGTCTAAATGTGAGTAAATTGAGACTTATGTAGTTTTATTATACCTCCTAGTAACTTTTACGACGAAAATTCAATCAGAGAAACTATCGTTAAGTAAACACTAATTTTAGGCAACGTAGTTTTTCACACCCAAATGAAAAGCTTGAATTCACTTCACTAACTCAAAATGGATGGGAATGTTCGTCATGGATTCATCGAGGGATTAGAGTACAAATGATTTACTCATAAATTGTTCATGAAGTTATGAACTTTAGATAATTTTAATACAGATTTCCACATCTCATTTCGACAAATTTCGCTACAGAATACGTAATATTTTTCATTCAAAATAAAATTAGCATTTGTTTAACGTGTTACGACAACAAAATCGACTGCCTAAAGCAAAAAAATCTCAATGATGTGAAACAACTGTAATTCCACATCGAGTACAGATTAAAATTGACTTTTTACTCTTTATTTAAGCATCATTCCAAAGACAGTTTCACGCGTGAAATAACAAAATGTAAAAACACTACTTACCCCCTTCTCCAGAGTTTTTCCCTGCAGTAAGGTACACAGGGTTATTAATGTAACATAAATATATATAAAAAATTATTTAGTGCAACCGATTATTTCAGTTTTGCTAATCTTTCATCAAATAATGTAAGTATGTTTTTCACAAGCTTAAGAATTGAAAGCGTGATATATTGAAAAGGATGATCAAATATGTTACACAGATTACACAGGGGAACAAAATTTTTGTATAGTTTGGTCAGACCGTTTGTTTCAACAAATTTTAGCTTCTGAATGAAAAAAAAATGGTCTCAGTTTTTTTTATCGTGTCAACTTTTTATTGTCTACGACAATCTCGTTTGATACGCCAATAATAGCCAGCCATTAAGCATACATTCCAATTACCCTTATACCGTTCTTCCATGATTGTTGAACCTTGGTGAAATCATTCACCTTGCTCGTTACTGACAGCACTACGTTTTTCCGGGAAGCTAGCGAGATAGCTGTGTAGAAAAAGCAGTTTGATGTGCCCTAGCTGTAACCAAGCACTATGTAACTCTGCCATAATTTATGGAAAATTGCAGTTTAATTCTTAACTTGTGTATATCTAAGAAAGTTATAAACGATCTTAATTGAATGACAGCCAAGCATTTTTCTTAAGTCCTGACGTTCTTCCGATTAGATGTTCATCTTTGATGTTGTCGAATCTATGGACTTTAAAACACACAGGCCTTGATTTTTTTTTAATTTACAGTCCAAGAAATGTCAGGATGTTGTTTTTTGAAACAGTCGATCTCAGTAGGGAATGGTTTTACAAATTGCTGCTTTAGATCCAGTATAATTTAGCTGTGGTAAGAATACTATTTTTTGTCAGTTACAAGCTGCTCAAGCAAATACTGAGATCTCCAGATTTGGAGGGTCATTCGTCTCATCTCAATGATTGTCTCGAGCTCTGCTGTCGCATATGCACAGAAAGCAGGAATACTCTGTGTCCCTTCGTTACTGACCAAGAAGGAAGCATACCATTTTAAGGTCAAGGAGGTAGAAAACCATTTTAAGGTCAGACAGTTGATTCAGTGGCACTTGTCACTTTACAATAACTCAATGGCTCTCTCTACGTTTATGTGTTCTTCCCATGAACAAACTAACTGCATAATTAGAACTGTAACAAGACAATTGGCATTGTGGAGAAAGACACACTTCAAGCTTTACTTTGAGCTAAAAATGATTAGATGCCAATTAGTTAGACTGTACGTCGAATTTTTTATTTAATCCGGTAAACCATGATTGTCATGGCGATACGTAAAGGCACTGGTGCTTTGAAATTACGGCAGATATACACTTTTCCTGGTCCGAAAGTCATATACCTTCGCTCCTTGTTCAACTAAGTTTTTCTCTGTCAGTCTTGGCGCTAGGAGTTCTAAAATGCATTTTGATTGGCCCAAATCACTTGTCAAATCAACCATCTCAAGCATATGAAATTCCTTAGGAGCAAAATCACCTTCAATTTCAGAAACTGCATCGTGTTCATCACATAGATCATTTTAGAGGGTTAAACGAAAACTCTCATTGGGATTTCAGCGGAATGAGGCACTGGCCATTTAACTAATGGTACATTAAGAAATTCCATGTTAATTATATTTTCTTTTATGTTCTGAAGTATTCACGGAACAAAAGAAATACTCAGTTACAGGATTGTTTCACTCACACCGAGCCATGTGTATACCAAATGTGAACGTATCGTGTTCCTTTTCCACGTATGCAAACTTTCGACACACTGCTTGTACGTCTTGTGGGGCCTAATGCTAGTCTTGATCGACGAATTTTTCTTTAAAACATGCAAAACATGTGTGCTTGGCAAATGCGAAGATGATAACCTTTTACCTTACAGTACTGAAACTACCTAAGATATAAAAAGGAATCAGGGCTATTTAGGTGTTTTTTATACATAGTAAAAGTAGCAGGGGCGATCTGAACCAATGAAAATACGTATGTTAATGAAACAATAATTTGGAATACTACAGGCTTAGTGTTCACAGAATATGTTAAAAATCACCTATACTGGGAGCTAAAAAACGAGAAGTACAAACTTTGGCAGAATGCAGAGACACGTAAAATAAACACCTTTCCACGACGACCGAATATTTCAAAACTCCTTAATTTCCGAGAGACTGAAGTTTGAAATTTAACGTGGATGCTAAGTTTGCTACATTTTCGTGTTCCTAAAATGTAAATTTAAAATCAAATGGTACCTCAACCTCTTAACGTACTATTCCGAGATATCTCGTGGACGTGGATGTTTCATTTACACGGTCAGTTCTTACTCTAGGGCCACATGAAATCAGTGATTACAAAACACCTGTAGAATCCAATATGGATCTTGTCGCTAGGATAGCGGTGGCAGCATTTATCATCGCAGAAGAGCCAAGATCTTTGCATCGTGTCCAGTAATCGATTTCGAAGAGGTGCAAGACCCGTATTGACGCAAGAAGTATACATTTGGAACCGTCATTGGGAATTTGTTTGATAAAACAACTGTTTCTACGATATTCGCTTCATTTGCTATTATGACATTTCTCTGAGAAGTAAACTTTTCAACTGGTATCAAATTTATATTTTAAATCTTGGTGCCTTGATGACTCAGGAGTTTTGAAGTATTTGAGATTCATAAAAAATGTTCATTTTGCGTGTCCCTGCCTAATGTCACAGTTTGTGCCTTTCGTTTTTTAACACCATGTATACACTCCTTACTTCACTGTCTCCCATATAATTAATTGAAAAGCTGTCAACTGTTGGTTATTCCTATCGTAACCGGAAAATCTATTACCGATTGCTAAACAATGTTATTTTGTTTATTCAGGAGGTAAGCAGTTTGAAAAATACTTGACGTGCTAGAGTAGAACTCACTACAGTTTTGAAATTAGTATGCTAATTTTAGTCAATAGGAGAGAAAAACTAACTCAACAGACATTTTCTAATTGTTTCACAGCGTTTTGCTTCACAAAATTGCATGCTGAATACAGAGACTATTTGCTTGGAATTCTTTATGATAAATGAAACATTATAAATCATACACAGGAGTCTAAAATGCCGCAACTACTGTAGAAGGTGAAGAATATTTTGTGCTCTGTTAAGTTGAGGTATTTTTAATTCTCAAAGTAGCCCTTTGTAACTATAGCTCGACAGACTTTAAATAAACAACCGGTATTGTGTTTCAAATTACAGGTTTTCAAATGAAGGCCATCAGACTTTAGTATTTTACAAAACCTTTAAAATCATAGTTTAGACATGAAAGTTTTACATCATTTTAAAGGTACTGACGTCCTCTTTTTATTTCCGGATTTATATGTTCAAATTTAAAATTTAGACAGAGGCCAATAATCGATATATTATTTTGAAACTGCAAAATAAAAGTGAGAGTAATGTGTTTATTTACAAAAAAGCTTTACATGAACCGATGAACTGTCTGGAAAATTTTCAAGAAGTTTAAGGAGATAGGTTCAACCGAAAACAGAGCAAGACGAGGCAGAAACTAATCTACGCATAGCCCATAGCTTGTCAAAAATAAGAGACAGAAATTGCCTCGAAACTCTCGTCGATCTTAGAGAACACTGGCTGAAACAGCCGATGTGAACAAATTTTCAATTTATCGAGAGCTGAAAGTAGATTTACTAAAGTATCCTTTCAAAATGTTCTATCGTCTTGAACTTACTGAATATCATAGGAGAATAAAGGCTGACGTAATTCAAATGACTTAAGGCACGTTTCCAAATAACAAACATGGTGCTCACAGTTGACAAAAAAAAGACATCCATCCAGTTGTTCACCTACACAATGATCGAGTTTGATATTCTTAAAGCACCGTTGAAGATAAGACTGTGACGCGACGCCTAAATACAAAGGCTGTTATGGGTTGGGGTCCTGCAAGAGCCACATGAAGATCTCCTCTTGTTTTTGTGCTTTCGAGGGGCCAAACTGAACTCACAGCTGTGCATTTATATTCTGGAAATCTGCTTGCTTCTTTCGGCAAAAGAACAATTCTAGGGTACACCATGAAACCTCCACAGGATTTAGTGCCTTCCCATGGCTCCAAATTGACTCAATCCTGGATCAAGAGAAACATCCCATAGTTCATAGGCAAGGATGAATAGCCTCAAAAAGTCAGATCTTAAATATTTCGGATTTTTCTGTCTAGTCTATTTTGAAGACAATAGTCATCTTATTCTCACAATTATTTCAATTCCCTAATAGTAAAATTACAGAAGGAATGGATCATAAATCTACAAAGAAATTACGGGCCACGTTTTAACGCATTTGTAAATAGATTTAAGGCTATAATTCCGAACAGAGAAGGTCATATTGAATGAATAAGGTTTCGTTCGATTCCTTGTTATTTGACCAGGTTTTCCATTACTCAAATCCAAAATTCTACCTGTAGCATTTCATTAAAATACAAAAAATTTGGTTGCTTCGATTTTTTAGTCATCCGGATAGTTACCAAAATGTACTATCTTTTGTTAACTATCTTCGATAGTTACCAAAAGGGAAACCCTCGATTCTTGGGGTCAGAAAAATCGCTGCTTCTTCGATTAAAAATATAATACATCAATTTTGTACACAAATTTCATCATTTTTTAGAGAAAATAAGTTGAAATACTAGTGACTAGAACCGGACATCGCAAACACATTGCAAAGAGGCATTTTTGCGAAACAATGAACCGCAAACCAAAAGTTTCGTTNTGAAAGAACTAGGTAAAGTTTTATGACATGTACAGGGCGTCAGTATAATGCAATTACCTTCCAGCATCTGGCGCTGTCTGGTGATGATCTCTTCACAAAGAGATCTCTGTCTGTCATACCGGAGAATCATCAGATCCCTCCTCTGAAGCTCGTGCTCCTTCAGCACCGCCTCACTCTCCATTTCCATCTTCTGGATCTCTAACTCGTGTACCTCAAGATGAAAAGTTATAAGCTGTAGAGAATGTGAAGTATATGCGCGCACCAGCAAAGTAAATGCGTATGTTAAGCGTTTTGTGAATGAAATCTGAGCATTTTCCTCTATAATGAATTAAATGATGCTCATTGCTTTCTCATGAGAACAGTAATTTCTGTGGTTGATAGTTTTCCGATCATTATTTACATTACAGTTCAAAAGTACGAAAATTTACGAAACCGCCAGACTGAAACAGGTCAAATTAACATCTGTTAACATGTAAGTAATTACGAATGAAGGGGGAATACTGAAGCATTTGTATTGTTATATTAATCACTTTCACAATACGAACATTGGAACAGTACATATCACAGACGCTTGAAACACCGTTGGAGTAGTAATTCCCGGGAGACTATACTAGAGAGCTCCATGTGTCTACGGTCCCAGAGCAAGTAACTAGTGAAATTCCCGAGAGACTAAATACTATAGAGAGGTACATGTGTACAGCGGTTACATGGTAAGTACCCAGTGAAATTCCCTGCAGCATTCCGCGCTCCGTAAAGGAACAAGATGTGTAAAACTATTACGATTGATATTTCGATTAGATTTTATCTTGGCTTTACGTTCGGTGTGATACAGTTATGCTGTTACAGATATAACATTTCGTAGTAATTTGGCGATTGTTCCTCTGTTCAAATAAAACAACGCACAGAAAATGATAGAGGTACAGTAGTTTTGTGATAAAGGCCTCTGCAAGTATAAAAAAATTAGCCGCATATATTTCACAGTATTGCTGATTTATCAATAATTTTGTCCCAAGGCAGATGAAGGGCTCACCTTACACAAAAGTGAGAGAAGCTCGCGCTGCTCTTCGCTGTTGATGACATCGGGCAGCTCCTGAAAATTCCAATTTTATCTTCAGAAAAGAAAGTCAACGAGTAGCGTGCATTTAAAAATCATATGTACAATTGGAATATTTCCCAGCCTCCTCGCCACTGCAACTGCTTGAGGTAAGGTAAGAGTAGAGAGTACTGTACTGCATAGTAGTGTACGTTTAGAAATGCATGTTTCTGTCACGACAGAGTGGCGGTCTCGCGTCGTACCAGAACTAAAGTTCACCGTCACTGGGTGTCACGAATCAGAAGCCCCTAAAATGAGCGCAGTGAAAGTTGTTTGACGCAGTGGTTCGATTTGAGTGCTCATCAGAGTCTGTTTGATAATTTTGAGTTTTTTACGAATATTTTGTATTAGAGGGTCGAATTATTTTGTGAAAAAAATAATAAAGACTATTTTTTAAAACTATCATTTATAGAAAAAGCGGTCGACTTGCTCATCAAGCACTCACCGTTCATTTGGTAGTTTATATGTACTATACCTCAATCAGCAGACGAAAGTTCCTTTCGCCCTATGTATTACCTATGAATGAAAGACTTTTATTACGTGTGTTAATGTGTGTTAGAATGGTTAGAATGGTTCATTAAGCATATCATCTGAAAATGTATCTGTTTTATGACATGAATTTAAAGAATGAGAGGCGTACCTCTAGGGATTTAATATCACTGAAATAATAAGATAAGGACAGGTGGCAAAAACTTTGTTACATACCGACATAAAAAATTAGAAATGGCTTAGCGAAAGTGTATGCAACTGGGGCCGATTTGATACTCTGCACAGTCTAGCAATAGGAAAGCTTTGCAGGATGTAGTAAATGTGTCGCAAGAAGCTTCGTGATATTTTCAGAATTAAAATGAAAGAATGCACATCAATCACATTTACGCTCAGAAGAAGCCTAGTTAAGACAATGTTAAATAATGTAAAATGGAGAGGCTGCATTGCTGTTAAATATTGATTGCGCGTAGAATAATAATTTGTAACAACGTTTGTGAGTGACACACATCTCAGGTTTAACGGGTGACAGAAACTCAACTGTGAAGAATTTTCAGGGAAAATATGCCAAATTCCTATCATCAGGATCTGTTATGTACCGGAGAGTTTGAACTATCTACAGGAAAGGTATAAGCAAATTATTAGGAAGTAACATAAATGATCTAAAAAAAACTTCTAATGGAAGGAATTAGTACTATGGCAAAACAGCTGTTAAGTGTGCGTACTGTCTTTACAAGGTCAGAAACAAAGTCTGTGATCAACTTCATGACGACATCGAAGAAAGAGTAAATTCAAAACTACATGCAATTGCAACCTAGTGAAACAAATGCGCTAAAAATACAGCCAACTATGAAGAAAGCGTTCTCACTGCGTGTAAAGAAAGCGGCCAAATTAGGCTGGAAGGACTTGAAAGAAGCATGTAGTAGAGTTACCTCGTGATCAGCGCTCCAGAGTACGCTGAGCCAGCGCAGCAGAGCGCGACCCAGCACTCTGTTCTTAGCTCGCAGCTGCCTCGATGAGTTAGAGACAGTGTCACTCAGACCTATCAAATGGCGTCTTAGGGCAGGCTCATACGTTGCGGCAAGTGTTCGTTCAACATATGTAGGGTTTGATAGCTTTTAGAAAAGCTGCCTTGAACATTTGGAGTGAATGCTTCTGGTTTGGTCCAGAACAGTTCTTCTGAGCTTTTAGGAAAACATCGCAGAACTTTGGCCGAAAACAGAGAAGTTAACCCATCTCAGGGAAAAGGAGAAAATTTCAATGATTCATGCGATATTATAAATTTGTTAGATGCGTTAAATGAGAATGAATCTGTTTTATGTTCATTTTAGGTATGGGTAAAAAAATGATACATTTTGATGCACAAAAACATACTTGTTTCTTACTTATTCGGATATATTACCCAAGTTGGAACCTTTCTCAAAAGTTTACGATAAATACAGAGTAAATTCAATTAATGGAACGTGATAGTACGTGAAATCACACGCATTCTATAGCATCTAGAGCGTATAAAATCGTGTGGTAAATCAAGTTTAAAAGGGTGTGTTGTCGTATTGATTGAAATTGAACTAAAAATTGTAATTTAAAATTTGTGATTACTCATAAAACTTGTTTTTCGTAAAAAAGTGGTAATTCAGTAATTATTCCACTTCAAAAATTCTAATCTAGATTGTTTGTGTCTGTAGTTTATAGTTTCATTGCGATTTTACGTTGCATCACTTCAAAGCAGAGCTTAAGCATTTACGGAGCAAGTTGAGTATTTACGTTGCTGTGCCAACCTTTTGGCTGGGCAAGTTTTTTACCTTCAAGGATGAAGTAGATTCTCGTAATTCGCTCAAAAATATTTTTTCTAAATGTTCTTTGAATAGTATAAAAATTGAAATTTAAGGAAAATACCTGGTTTACTAATTATGTTCCAATTTTTGTGTAATTTACATTCTTATACAAGAATACATGTCAGGCACTACAACAAATTTTCTGTCAATCTAATTGTAGCCTAATAAGAGCCAGCTTATCTCGTAAATGAACCAAATGTTGAACGAAATGAACAGCCGTTCATACTTTCTGCACTTGTGTGCATTCCAGTTCATATGGATTCAGCCGATTCCATTGATTAATTAAACTTTAATTGTTTGGTAAGGTTTTATTTGGAATGCTCTCATATGTTCACCCTAGGGTTGAACGAACAAATAAAAATTTAGGACTAAGCTGTATAACTTTTGATGTCAATAAAAATAGCATTGGTTCTCATAGAGTTAAAATTCTAGTGCTTAAACTCAGCGAATGCTGAACAAGATAGTCATAATTAGACTCTGCATTAAAACGATTGCAATCTCACCCTGTGTTATAAAATATATCGAAAATAGTATTCACCATATTGAAAAATCGGAAACAAGATTCGACCGTTACGGAAATAATTGCACATTAGCACGAAAACTCTGCATAGAACACAGTAAATAGAAGGTTTACGTCAGTTCTGAGGATTTCACACAGTAATACTTGTAGATCAGTTGTTGCACGCCATTCCGAAGAAAGAGTTTCATAATACTACGGGTTGTGTGCCACAGTTTGGCGATGCGCGTAATATCTACGCGCATAATTTATTACTAAGTTCTGGACAAAAATTTGAATTCACACCATGTTAATAAACTACGAAAAATACTCAGAACCGGAAGTGGACAAAAATGACCAAACACGTATATTAAGATCAGCGGACAGTAAACAAAAAGGTATCCCGATAAATGTTAGATAATTGACTGTAGGTTTTTAAAGATTCATTTCAACTGAAAATTTCATTGTAGGTATTTGTGAAAAAAATTATACATTTTGATGCACAATAACATACTTGTTTCTTACTTATTCGGATATTTTACCCAAGCTGGAACCTTTCTCAAAAGTTTACGACAAATACAGAGTAAATTCAATTAATGGAACATGATAATAGATATTTTAAAGTAGCATATTTTATTCCCTGAAACGCTTAAAACTTCTAAAAATGGAATCTTTGAACCATTAATTAATTTTGGTAGTACAATTCATGGACAAATTGAATCCTGATTCTAATTTACATTAAGAATTTGCCCCTACTGTTCCTAATTTTCATAAATGATGTTGTAAAATGCACCTCTTATTTAATTTTATCCTTTTTGCGGATGACAGAACCCTTTCAACGAGAATCTCTCCAAACAATATTGAAGAATCAACTGACCAAA
>VOMN01027087.1:0-39758 GCA_014899125.1 Orchestia grillus | reverse complement strand
ATCCCCGTTCTCCTAAGTCCATAGTAAATGGTCCCTACTCTTTTGGTGCGAGATAGACTGAGTTCCTGAAGCGCTTCTTTCACTACCACTACAACTACAACTAATATCTTGTAGACTGTTTGATTGTTTGATTGGTATAATAATGAGTACTGAAACACATTGAGAATACATGTGAAAGTGTCAAGTCATTGTAAAACATCACAAATACAAGATGCTTTTATAGGTGAGCTTTCTATCTGATTTATGTTACAGCTTGGGCTTTTTTATATCTAATACCTTTATATTGGAGTTAGTGACATTCATTTGTAAATGTTTGCTGCTATAATCTGATCATATAGCTTTCCAAGTGACACTAGTCTGTGCAGTTAACGTGATGTTTCACTGCACTATGGTCCCATCACTTAATGATACTTTTATTCATCACACGTAAAAAATGCTTTTGTGTGAATTGATGAACACCTCTCTCAAAGAAAGAGTAGTAATGCATAATGTGTGATTGGGGGGAAGCTCTGGTGGTTTACATGCAATTTTTAACATGGTGTCATCTGTTATTCAGATGCTTGTTCATATATAGCAAAACTTTCATGTTAGCCATACATATGTATCCATAGTAGATAGAAAGTTTATTCTTCTTGTTTTTTTAAGATTGAAGATAATAATAGCATTAAATTGTCAAATGCTATACGAAGATCCAAGAAGCAGCAGGCATAAGTCTGATATACTTCATGTAAGGCATTTTGGTTTCCCATCCTTCATTGTTATACATCTTTGTATGATTCTGTGTAGTATAATTTTATTAAATAACTTGTCATGTACATATATATATATATAATACCTGTTTTTCTGCTTTCAGCATTCCATATGCTTCCATTTTCTTGTGCTTGTGAATTAAAAGATTATTCAAATGTATTGTCTTGTTATGTATAATAAATCTCTGTGTTATCCTCATGTTTTTTTGTAAGTCCCTCTCATCATGACAGAATTTTTCTTCATTACTTTTCTATTCTCAATACTTTTCTATTCTCATTACTTTTCTATTCTCATTACTTTTCTATTCTCATTACTTATCTGCAGACATGACACCACCTGAAGATTTGAAAAATCTAGGTCTTCATTCAGCAAGCTGTTCCCTGCCATATTCTGTGAGCAGTTCATCTCTCGTAGTCCCTCACAACAGCTGTGCCAAGAACAGTTCTTTTGTACAGAATTGTGCTCCTTCATCATCTTCAAAATTTGTGTCGTGTTATCGAGGACAAAAGCGTAAGGTGGAGGATCTTGAGCTCACCAATGCCTCCAAGGTGAAACCTGTAAACCAAAAAACTGTCTCAAAGCATATCCAAGAGAGACTGAAAATTGAGGAAAAAGTTTTCAAAACAACAGGAATTTGCATGAAAAGCAGTGTTAGTGATACAGAGTCAACTGGTGGTAATGATACAAGTCATGATGAAGACAATGTTGATGATGTTCTCAGTGAACCCAAAGCATCCACTTCTCCATCTCAGCTGCCAGAGTCAGAAAGCCGTGAGTAAAAGATGTGCTGCTGTAGAGATGCTACAATGTAAGTGTGTTACAGTAGAGATGCTACAATGTGAGTGTGTTGCAGTAGAGATGCTACAATGTGAGTGTGTTACAGTAGAGATGCTGTAATGGGAGTGTGTTGCAGTAGAGATGCTACAATGTGAGTGTGTTACAGTAGAGATGCTGTAATGGGAGTGTGTTGCAGTAGAGATGCTGTAATGGGAGTGTGTATGGTCATCATGAGGCAGCTGAATTTTGAACCCACCAAATTTCTATTTTCTTGAAGGATGTACTGTTGTTAGTATGTGTATTGAGGGCATCAATGATTTTTGTGGACTAACATTAGGACTCATCTGTATAGGAAATATAGCCAATACTAATACTTCAATGACATTTATACCTAGTTATGCTAGTTGATAGGGGCAGTTTGGTTTACATTTATAGAGTTCAGTGTCTTGAGTATGAAAAGTTTGGTAATACTTGTATATTGACAATAGAGCATTATTGTCATTGTTGGCATTGTATTATATAGGTATTATGATAGTAATCACTATTCATTTTATTAATATCACCACTATTCCCCATTATTCTTGTTAAATCATGTGTTTTCTCCTTATCAGTTTTAGGAGAGTAGAAGCTTTTTCTGCTTCTGTTCCTCAAGGAAGCCTAGAAAAGTCCTCAAATTTTGACTCATTAAGTACTCATTGATGGTTTAACTGTTCAGTCCTGCACAGGTATTTCTAGAGATCATTGTAAAGAGCTGACAATTCATGTGTGCAGTGGATTCTGTCTTGAGTCGAGCATTGGAGTCTGTGGGAGCTAGCGTGGATGACGTGTTGGCTGCCCAGCAGTCGTCGGCCCCCCGCCAGTGGGCCTGCATCCACCCAGGCTGCACCACCGTCTGCTCCAAGCTCTCCTTGTTGAAGGTGAAGGGCGCTAGACTCTGCACTGCATTCGTCACAATTGCATTTCTGTTGAATGTTTCCTGCTGAAGATCAGTGAAGTACATGTGAGATGCTGGATAGTTCAACCCAAAACCTCATGCCTCAAAACAATATTGATGTTAACTGATATGATTTTGACAGCTAACTTTTCCTTATGGGAACATTGGTTGTTATCTCTCTTTGACTGTAGAGATTTAGATTTTCTGCTCTGTATTTGATTTTAATAATTTTCCTAATTTTTATTTCTCCTAGTGATCTTGGCTTTGAGTACTTTCATTTTGGATAGCTTATGTTGGAAGTATTAATTTCATTTGAGAATTTGTGTACAAATACCTCCATAGGTTCAGATTACAAGCCATGCTCTAGAAATTGTGTTAGAGCGGTGTATCCATAACTCCCCATCAAAACTGTTCATCTCTAAGCTCGCGACTGAGACAGACTTAGATACTGAGAAGGGATGTGGAGCTAAAGAAAATTTTTCTTTTGTTGCTTCTGGAGCCATTATTTTGATAGATATTGGTCCTGGCTCTAGAGCCATTATTTTGTTGGACTTTGGCTTTGGATCTGGGACAATGATTATATTGGGTGTTTTTTTAAATTAAAACAGGTAAAATAGTATTGCTCTAGTGGTCCCAGCTTCTGCTTCACATTGCTGATGTCAAGCATAGTCTGGAATATCTTATTAATTGAAGGATGAAAAGCCTAAGTTAATAGAATCGATTTTACTGCCACAACGCATGTTTTCTTTTAGTGTTCATGCTACTCGACAATTATGCTTGAAAAGTATTTTAGGATCTCAGTGAACAGATAAAATTTTTGTCATTTTATGAAGGGCTTAAATTTTGCTACATTGAATTTTTTTATTACCCAAAAGCATCCAAACTCGGTGTGAGATTTTTGAAAATGTTACATGTTAGTCTTTTAAAGTTTTCAAGCTACAATTGAGAGACAGACTGTGTTTTCTATGAATCATTACCGTCATTATAATCTCCATGCAAAATTAGAGTCTCTCCATCCCGTGTGTGTGTGTCAAAAGCCCCCCAATTTGTGATCAAGTTCTGACTCTGGGGCACTGTAGTGCAAGTGGTAGTGTGCTCGCCTCCTATTTAAGGGGCTCTGGATTTGATCCCGAGTGGAGTGCTTCTCTTCAGAAGCAAAGATTAAACTCAGCGTTCGTTGTTAGGTGGCCAGCCAATTTTAACCAGAGTAAGGATGTGCTAGTTTCTTCCTAGAAATCATTCCTCTATAAGTGTAAGCCGTGAGCTATTTTCATACAAAGCTCAATTTTCAATTAGACCACTTTCTGATGAATGAAGCCCTGCGTGAATGAGGACATGAGGTCTTGCCGTTCTAGGTTCACCTGCTGAACCACTTCTCGGACCGGCCGTATCGCTGCTCGCATGAGGGCTGCGACTGGTCCTTCGTGTCCTCCTTCAAGCTCAAGCGGCACATGGAGACCCACCTCAACCGCCGCGACTTTGTGGTGAGTGGCGTGACTTGGTGAGGGTCCCTCTGGTGGCGTGACTNGTGAGGGGCCCTCTGGTGGCGTGACTTGGTGAGGGGCCCTCTGGTGGCGTGACTTGGTGGTGAGGGGCCCTCTCTTTTACTTTCTTACATCTTTCATTTTTACTTTTACTCATACTCCGACTCCTGCTCGTACTCCTAACGTTTGGTGTGCAGTGCGAGGAGCCGGACTGTGGCCGCAGGTTCACCACGATCTACAACTTGCGGTCGCACCGCCGCCGCCACGAGCTGCCGTACCAGTGGCAGTGCCACAGCCCCGGCTGCAGCCTCGCCTTCAGGACCAAGCGACACTACCAGACGCACCTGCGCAGCCACGCAGGGGTGCAGGCCCCCTACAAGTCAGTGCTGTACAAGGGCAGGCTCTTTGCAAGTGATATGCCGCCGCTTCGTTGGCAGGTTTATTTCCTACTTGAATGAAGTAACACATGTGTAGCGACGCTACGTGGTTAGCCGAATATTTCGTGCATTCACTGACTGGCTCTAATTCCTGTTGTAGAGGTAAGCTGCCACCACCCGAGATTGGTTACTCAGGAAAATCGTTTCAGTGGGTCATTTAATTGATAAAAAATTACGCCAGGTATTTACGCTAAGTAGTAGTTTAAATTACTTTGGTAAGCGGGTCAGAGAAGTCAAAAGGCCTACTGGTTTATTGTTTTTATTTGTATTCTCATGTCATGAACGTCATGAATTCTGTGAATTCGGTAACGAGATTTCCAATACTCGACCGGCTGAGGGATATGAGCTCAGGTTCTGATGCACAGTCCTGTTTACACGTCTAATGAACGAAGCGCTATCTAATTATTACAACACGCTCAGGTATTCTAACGGACCTCACATTGAAATGTACTCGCTCGTGTGGCTAAAGTAATGAACACTCTAAATAAACCAAAATATAGTCAGATTAATCAGGAAATCTGAATTAATACATCTGATACATCCCAGAACACTGGAATAGAAAGCGGTTAAAAGTAAGCTTGATTAAGAGGATTACTCAACTGGCGATGATGGATCGTTGGATGGGCTGTTGGCTTTGCTGCGCTCGTGGCGGATTTAGGGCGATGGATAAATATGAATGGATGCAAAGTTGCGTACGTTTAACAATGTCACACGTAAAGCGTGGACTCGGACTCCTGAGAGTCCAACATCATTATCTATAGGCGTCACATTTGGACGTGTACGCGGTGAGTGATTCAAGAAATGTGCCCGAAGGTCTGCACGTCTCACAAGCTGTGGACGGCCAGCGAATGAATGAGAGCTTGAGGACAGCAGACTCTCCTCTCTCTCGTCTCGCTCGAGGAGCGCGTGAGCCTTAGGGGGGTAAGCTCGTTACGCGCATTGTCACGCACGCCGTACATGAGCGTTGTTAATGACTCCTAAATCCCACAATCAAGCGTTGTTTGTATATCCAAAGTAAAATATGATGAACAGTAGGTTCTTCTATCATTTTCAGGTAATAACACCAAAGATACCATTAATTTACGAGAAATCAGTTGTTAACTCTCTAGCGCGTGGGGTGGGGTGAGGTAGCGTTGCTCGATGTTCGAATGAGGCAGCATCGAGAGCGGTGCCGCTGCGTTAACTCGAGATGGTGTTTGGACGTGGAAACGGCCTCCGTAAATTTCATGTAGATATTTCTCCTTCCCTTGTCGTGGAATAAATATACCTTTTCCAGGACGGATTTTCAGGTTCGTAGCGCGACAACACAAGTCAGTACTGGGGTGCAGTGTACAAGTGCTGGGGTAACCTGGTGCCGGATGATGCCGTAACTCCTGCTGCCCTTTTGCAGGTGCACGGAGCAGGGCTGCACCAAGTCCTACTTCAACGCGTCCTCGCTGACGCTGCACCTGCGCAACCACAGCCGGGACCCCTCGGAGCTGCGCTGCCAGTGGCCGGGCTGTGACCGCCAGTTCGACAAGCCGTGTCGCCTCAAGGCCCACATGAGGAACCACACCGGCCAGAGGCCTTTTGTGTGTGACTTCGAGGTGCGGCCTCAGGGTCCGGCTTTGTTGTGGCTGACTTTGTTGTGGCTGGCTGTGTTGTGCCTGGCTGTGTTGTGCCTGGCTGTGTTGTGCCTGGCTGTGTTGTGCCTGGCTGTATTGTGCCTGGCTGTATTGTGCCTGGCTGTGTTGTGCCTGACTGTGTTGTGTCTGACTGTGTTGTGTCTGACTTTTGTTTGGGTGTTCGTGTCAGGTGGAGACCCTCAGGCATGTCAGAGGCTCCGTTGTTGCAGCCGTGGCAGCACAAGGCATATGGCAGGATCCTCTCACTGTAGGAGACCGTGTTGTTGCTCTCAGCAGCTCCTGGAGCTAGCAGCTAGTTTTATGCTAGAGGCTAGCAGCAGCCCTCTGCAGCGTCCCAATATTGTACCATTAGACCATTTAAGGCTGGATGCAACAGCTCTCATTGATTAAATTCTGTCGGAACTCTGCAGCGCGGCCCTAACTGCGCACCAATGGATAAGATCGCTTAAATGTTAATCGGTAGTTCATTTCAGGGCGTTCATGTACAATTAATCGGACATCACCGATGCAATGTCTAAAACTATAGCCTGTACTGACACCTTGCAAATTCTGTGTACTCCCGATGAGGCTTCTTAATACCTAGTGTCTGTAATACACACATTAAATCTCGCTGGTCTTGTGGCTTGAAACTTGTCCGTCGCACCACGACCAGCTCCCACCCATAGCCCTCTCCTAAATATTTTATCTCGTGGCAGGGGTGCAAGTGGTCGTTACCCATAGCTCTTTCCTATATATTTTATCTCGTGGCAGGGGTGCAAGTGGTCATTCAAGAGCTCGTCGAAGCTGACGAGACACAAGCGCAAGCACACGAACTGCCGCAAGTTCTCGTGCCCCATCTGCCACAAGAGCTTCCTGCGCTCCGAGCACCTCAAGGGGCACCTCCTCCTGCACACCGGCGTCAGGAACTTTGCCTGCACCCAACCAGGTAAAACGAGGCCAATTCGCTGGGATACCTGTGGTAGCAGAGCAAATTTGCTGGGATACCTGTGGTAACAGGGCGAATTCGCTGGGATACCTGTGGTAGCAGGGAGATCAGAAGGTTTGGAGCTTGTTCCTTGCGTCCAATGTAGGCTCCTGAAGGGGCATGGATTAGGCAATGTTAGGCTTTTTTATCGTATGCTATGGAGGCTGGCGACCCCAGAGACCTCAGGTATAAATAGGCCTTCGGTACTTGTATCTTTCTTGCCCACTTTAGTCCTTTCAACCGTCATACATTCCTTGCTTTCTCTTCTTTGCCATTTCTCCCTCTTTATTCACAACTTGATGTGTATATGTGGAGGGGATCCAGTATAGGAGTACACCTCCTGCATAGATTCCCCTTTCTCTACAGTCTATTCTATACAGTCCCTTTTCTTTTGGCGTGACATAGTCCCGAGTCACAGAAGCACTGCAGTCTATGCCATGAATGCCATGACGTCTGCTACGATGGCGTGTGACGGAGGATGAATCCGAGAAGATAAAAGGAATTGTTTAAGATAATGAGTGGTGTCATTTTTATGCATTAAAACATGGTGTATTTCAAAATAAGGCTTTCAAGTATAGCAATGCTCATGATCTGTATCTGACAAGATAAATAATGATGTCACCTGATGAGTGTTGAATGTGTGTCATTAAATACTCAGGAGTTTTGGTATGTTGGGTAGATATATTTTTAAGTACATGGTTTTATGAAAAAGTGCATAAATAAAAATATAAAGTTACTAAGAGCAGCAAAATGTTGCTTGGGGTTGAGATAATGCACTGCTACGAGCTGAGGCTAGGATGCACTGCTACGAGCTGAGGGTGGGATGCACTGCTACGAGCTGAGGGTAGAAGAGTGAGTTCATCACACAGCAGGTTCGGGTACGAGCTGTACAGAAAACGATGAAGGTACAAGACCATGCGGAATGAGTCGTGAAGATCTTGATGGGCTCCCTGGCGCTGGTGCCGTGTTCTGCTCACAACTGGGAAGTGAGGGTTCGACTCCCGGCCGGGCAAACTGATTGTCACCGAACCACGGAGTGCTTCCCTTGGGAAAGGAAGCTTATACCTCACATCCCTCAGGCGTCAACAGTTATGAGTCCTTGAAATTTGATATTCGCTCTTGTCTCAAAATGGCTATTTTCCGCGGTTCCTAAAGGGATTTCTTTTACAAAAGGTTTATTCATTCTGGATAACAGTCAGCGGAAAACTGATGACAGGTAACCAGAAGCAGGTAAACACTCGGTGATACGTTCTGACGCGCTTACTATCTTTTCAACTTGATTTTTTTATTGCTACGGTAAAATTCCTCGAACTTTTTGATCTCCCCTCGTACATACAGGTAAACTGGTCCCTTAATGTCTAATATTTCATTCAGATTTTCATGAATCTCGGTCGTTTGTTGAAATCGAATTACTACTTTGACATCGGAATAATCAAGTGCTCAGTTGAATTCGAATTATTATGTTGAGCAAGTTGTGTCTATGCCACACTGGCATATCAAAGTGAATAACGCCTGTTCAATGATCCCAGTACTGCGTTGACGTCAGAAATGCATTGCTTTTCTTCAATGATGGATACGTTTGCATCAGGAAGTATATTGGTCACTTTGAACATCACCAGCGCATGCATTTTAAACCAATGGCGTTGTGCAGGTTGCCCTGCGAAGTTCACTGCCAAAAGCAGCCTGTACGTCCACCTCAAGAAGCACGCCAAGCAGCTGGCGAGCACGTCCGCTTCCGGCGACGGCAAGTCTGGCACTGGGTTGCCTGCGCTCTACTGCCCCCGCCCCTCTTGCCTCAAACACTTCTCGTCCAAGCTCGCTCTGAGGGAGCACTCCATCTCGTGTGGCCCTGCTGCTCCTGCGGGTGTGTTGGTGTCCCTGTGTGGGGTTTGCAAGGTGTGAAAGACGTGGCTCTGTGTGATGCGAGTTATGTTTCACATAACTTGAAAGTTTCTAACACTGTAAAATATAAATACACCGTTTGGAAGACGATAAAAGCTCCAAATAAAGAATAAAAAGCTTCTCAACCTTAACAGAATACAACTCGAGGAATTGATGCCATCATACTTTGAATATTAGTCAAGCCATACGTATAAATTAGCTGAACAATTTTTGTTCCCGTGTCAATTTCACTTCATCTAACATTTACATCAGTGTATGTTCATGCCTAATTTTTTATTATTTAAGTTTTTTTAATTACAATTATGGTTGCATAATTATAATTTCTTTTGATAACAATTTTATAATTATAATTTATTTTACAGACTCTGATGCCCCTCACCTGGACTACATCACGCTGGTTGGGGAGCGCTCTGATCCAGTCGCAGGCGCCCAGTCTTCGCTTCTCAAGACGAGCCTCTCCTCTCCTTCTGATTCTTCTTCTTGCTATTCTTCTCCGTCTTGTATTTCCGCATCTTTTATCCCATGCACCATCTCCTCCGCAGCCGCACCGTCGGCGGACTGTAATTCCAGTAATACTGGTAGTTATAATAACAGTAACAAGAACAATAATAATAGAAGTGTTAAATGTAGTGGCAGTCATGTTAGAAGTAGGAAGATTGTGGTGACCAGCGCTGCTGCAGTGCCGCTGGATGAAGGCCGCCCCGACTTCCACCACACCCGAAGCAGGTACCGCCATCCCTCCGTCCCAATCACTCCGTCGACTCCTGCTAACAGTCATTCTTCAACGATCCTGTCTCAAGTTACGACTATTCCTTCTCAGAGTACGACTCTTTCTTCTCAGATGAGGACTTTATCTTCCCAGGTTGCCTCCATTCCTTCCCAGGTTACCTCCATTCCTTCCCATATTACAACTATTTCTTCTCAGATTGCTACAATTCCTTCGCAGAATGCAAGTCTCCCTCCCCAGAACACGACCGTGTCTCAGGTGCCACTGCCCCCTCAGAGTGCAACCATCCCGTCACAAATGCCCTGCCCTGACTCCCTGCTGCTGCACCCCCTCATCACCCCTGCTGGGGGCGCTCTTTCGGAGGACCCCACACCGGCCTCCCTGCTGCACGGGCTCGAGCTGCTGGGTCCTGCCTTCTGTGCTGGTGAGGGGTCTACTGTTGTGTTGCTGTTGCTCCCTGGCTTTCCGGAACTGTTTTGTTGTGCGTCCTACCAAGGCAACCTAGGACTCATCGCTCTTGTCCATCAAAAGTCAATTACATATTCATTTGTAAGTTTTAATAAATTATAGTTTCTAGGTTTTATTCATATGCTACAAGGAGTACGAGTTTATAAAATTCTTCCCTAATATGCTTAAAAGTACCCTTACTGATTTTATTGTTTTCTAATTGCTCTCTAATATTCCTTAATGTTCCTTAATGTTCAATTTTCCTAATTATTTCTTAATTGTTCGTAATATTCCTAATGATACTTTAATATTTCTAATTGTTTCTTAATCTTCTCAATTATTCCCTAAATGTTACACAATTTTTCCCTAATGTTTCTTGTTACTCTCTAATTTTCCCTAACTGCCCCAACTCTGGTGATGGTTGGGCGTGACTTTGGGGGACTATCTATGCGGTGGTCTGTGATTGGATAGTGGTCGGCCATCTCGGATTTCTCCGTCATCTTGGATTTGTCTGCCGTCTTGGATTTGTCTGCCGTCTTGGATTTGTCCCTCATCTTGGATTTGTCCCTCATCTTGGATTTGTCCCCCATCTTGGATTGGTTGCCTGGTACTTCCTGCGCGTGAGATTAACAGTTTTGTTTCAGCGGTGCTCATGCAAAGCTCCATTAATGGCGACCTTGCCGCGTGTTGCAGGTGTGAGCATGGCGAGCCTGTGCAACGCTTCTGAGCTGTCCGACGACGCCTGCCAGCAACTCAGCCCTTCCCTGCTCAGGGTGAGTGTGGCGCGGGGCTGTCAGTGGTGATATCGGGCGGCTGTGTCATCAGTTGTGGTAGCGTGCGATTGTCAGTGGTGATATCGTGCGGCTGTGTCGTCAGTTGTGGTAGTGCGCAGCTGTGGTAGCGCGCAGCTGTCAGTTGTGATATCGTATGGCTGTCAGTTGTGGTAGCGTACGACTGTCAGTTATGGTATCGTATGGCTGTCAGTTGTGGTATCGTATGGCTGTCAGTTGTGGTATCGTATGGCTGTCAGTTGTGGTATCATATGGCTGTCAGTTGTGGTAGCGCGCAGCTGTCGGGGGTGTTTAGCACGTTCTGGCTGGGTGTGTTTGGGCCCATGATTGTCTATCTATTCCACACCCACACAGCTTTCCATCCTTCACCCGCTCGCGTCTCAATCTCGACCCACATTGATCAGGTTAGTGAGACCCGTGAATGCCTTTCCTCCCCTGACTGCCCACGGCAGATTTGCAATGTTGAGACATGTATCTAGCGTCACAATCCTCATCCTCGGAAATGTTGCTGCGGACGCCCATCGCTTTTTCGAAACATTGGGCTTCCAGTGAGTGAGTGTGTGGGAGCCAACGATTGAATATTGAAAATATTTTTTTGGAATATATTGATACATTGGGCTTCCAGTGAGTGTGTGTGTGTGTGGGAGCCGACGTTTGAATATTGAAAATATTTTTTTGAATATAGTGAAATATTGGGCTTCCAGTGAGTGTGTGGGAGCTGAGGTCAGATTAATATTGAGAGGTCAGAATGCGTCACCCTCATATAAGGAGATGTGACCGCGGCCCAAAGTGTGGCCCTGTCAGAAAATGCGACACTTTTTTCTGTGTCGAACTAAATTTTGCATTCAAAGCTGCCTTGCTGTGTCATGTGCAACTCTACACTGATGTGTTTTATTTCCTAGAGATGTTATCTAGTTTGTTTATTACTACCTGATTTGTTTCCCATTTCTTAATTTATTTCCCATTTCCTAGCTGTGTTGTGTAGCTCTACATTCATTTATATGTTTTCTAGACACATGTGAAGAGAATGTAAATTCCTAAGACCCTGCTTAGCTGGCCCATTTCAACGCAAGTTTTTTATTTTACAATTTATGTAGGTTACGTTTGTTGTTGGTTGTACCAGTACATCTTAATTTAGTTTTTGCGCTGTTTAGATAATGCTTTGCGGGCTGTGGTAACTGGTGTAGGTTTCCTAAAATCGCCTTTTCTGAGGTAATTATTTCTTAGTCATAGCTTTTACTCTGCCTCATGCCTATTATTTCAACTGTTTCCAAGTGCTATGTCAGAGGTTCGTTATTAAACATTTTGATAATTCCTTTCTCAATTGTCCTCAAATATTACATCCTAAGTTATTGACCGTGTTTAAATTATTTAGTTTTTCTACTCTCTTCAAATGTTGTTTAAAATGTATATTGTCTTTTCAACTGTCCTCAAATGCTATATTTGAGGTGAAAACTCTGAATTAATACTAACAATTTTTCTTTTTGTTCCCTTAATTTTACAAGTTGAATTGCACCTGTTGACAGTTGCAGGCTGGCGATGCGCTGAGCATTGGGGGCTCGGACCAGGTGGACCTGTACCCTCCTGACCCGCTGATTGGTCCCCACCTCCTCACGGACACGTCCACTCCGCTCCACTCCCACCAGACCACCATCAACCTACGCGACCTCGACTAGTTCCTGTCCTGATTGGTGGAAATTTCTTTGCCTGGATTTTTAACGTCATTGACTTGGACTAGGTAGCTGTGTGGTTGCCCAAGAGGAAAGCGCTTCGTGAATAACTTCCTTTGTGTAATTAATTGGTTTATACATTCACTGACCCCATCGTCAGCAATTTAAGATCAGTTCTTGTAAACTTTTGATGCTGTACTGTAAAAAGGAAGATTTTGAGTGAGATCAGTTTCCTAAAAGCTGACCCACTGCATTTTTTGTACGATCTAATCCTCTCTTTTCAGAATAATCTAAGATACATCTGCTTGGTTCTTTTCTAGATGAGTTGACCTAAGTTTAGTAAGTTATTTCTTGGGTTGTTGTGAAGTACTCCGCGTTATTTATGACTTTCGTGCCTTATTTGAATGTTATTTATAGTATGGGATTCGCATTTGTTGAATATTTCCTTACGAGTTGCGTTTGTGTGTCGCGCTGTCAGCACCGCGTACGCGCGCTGCCTCCACACCTACGCGGCAGCTCCGACTCACCAACGCATTTCCACTCTCGGAAAACCTGTACTACGGACAAAAATTTATCAGAAAATTCATTTTCATTTCGGAATCAATTTCAACTTACGATTGAAAATTTGATATATGATAATTTTTGATAAGTTTTTGATTATGTTTCAAGTCGAGGTTCCACTTTACATATATGTATGTAAGCTTCAAATCCTTGTTATCAGTTCTCTAGGCTGTGGACAAGCCAGAATGAAGCAGTGCAAAGCTATCAAATGTCCCATTTGATGCATCAAGAGTTAGAAAAGGATTTTTTTTACAAATTTCATTCACGTAATAACTAAATAGGGTCTCGCGTAGTAATATTCTGCGACTTTGTGCGATAATTTTACCTGAACTTAGAGGTAACTTGCCTGTGTGAGGAGAGTTACCAGGCAGGGAGGAGAGGTTAGAGAGGGAGAAGGTTTCAGTAGCTCCATCAGAAAGTAGGCGGAATATTTCTTACTACACAATATGAGAAATTCAGAGGGCAATCTGGCAGCATAGGAGACAAGGACCTACATGCAGGGGAAGTTTCTGCGTATGATACACGCGATTTATTTCTCGTGTTGCCTCGGCTGGCTGGTGCACTCGTGGGGACCGTCCTCAGCGCGTCTTGGGAGCTCCCCAGAGGAAGGCGAGGCGCTCCAGCTATCCTCGTGGCTTTTGTTGCGTGCAAATTTTGCCCTGAAAATTGGAAATAAATTGTTGCTGCCAACCTAATTATTATCTTTCTTCTCTGTTTGGTTGTCAGATGTTATAGTCTTCTGTCATATAGGCAGCAACATTTAAGTTCGTTAATTCAGGCACATACAAGTGTAACGTAAGTAAAATAATTCATAAAGTTACCAAAGTTTTCATTCGCAGCCGGGTTTCATTTAAGGGTTCTCAAACTCATAGTTTATTGGAAGCACTGGACTTTGAGATGTTCCATATTTAAGCGAGGTACTACAGAGTACGACACCTGCTCAGAACGGTCACCCACATCGACTGCACCAAACCACGTAGAAAACCATCTTCGAAGTGACCGAGAGACGCAGGGACCCGCCTACTACAGCAGGGGCTCACAGCGGTCTCCACCGCCCAGACTGGCTGCCGGACATCATCTGCCCTGACGGCCGCCTCTCTAGGCCGGAGGTGCAGAGCACATCAGACCACAGGTCGCACGAGCAAGGGGCTGTGGGAAGTAGCCCGGAAAATTAGCGGGCTCCGTTCACAAGTCGAAAATTGACCTTTGGGAACAATTCTGTTGTTCATCAACCGAGTCTCACTGTTAGGGTCACATGAAGTGTGACAACGGTGGTAAAACCCCTAATGTTATATTGTTTGCCTCTGTCTTCTATCCGCCCTTGTCATGGCCACTCTGTTTTTCTGTCTCTGTCTTTTCTCTGTCCTCGTTATTAGAGTCTGTGTGTCTCCTTCAGAGACTGTCTGTCCAAGTCAGTGTCAATGTGTCCCCGTCAGTACTAGACAGTGCCCCTCGGCGGCCTCACTAGCGGCCCACTTCGGGCTGAGCAACACTGGATGCCGCAAATGCTGCAATTTTTACCAGTGCAACAGGCAATAGATACTATTCGTCCCCAGAGGACAATAATGATAGTCCCATAGAAAGAAGCGAGGTTTGGTTTGTAAACTGAAGTTAAAAACAAGGTAGAAATGTAATTGCACGCTGAAAATCGGCACCTGTGAGTGAACTTATTTGTTCAGCGCCGCAATGGCCGATCGTTTGTCATCTTTTAATAATAATAATTTCTCTTGAAGTTTACAAAACACTTAGAGGTTTATGTGTGTACTTGACAGCGGTTGAATTTCATTACGTCATCCATTTTTTGCGTTGTAATTTCTCTCACGATAGCAGAGAGCGCGTGGAGGACACACGAAGTAGCAGTAGTCAGAGGGTGCAACACGGTCCCCAAAGCAGGGCTTGGAAAATTCCAACGCTTGCTCATGGTGGTCGGTGCGCGCAGTGCTTTTGAAGGTGAAAGAGTCGCGAGAGTGAGGGCGATTTTGCTGCTAAACTGACTGGCCTACGTACAGTATTATTATTCTTTTGTTGCTCTTTTTGTCCAGGCAGGGAAAACGTCAGCTGGGATCGTGCTATTTGATTCGTGTCAAAAAAAATTTGCACAAACCTTAAATACGCATTTAGAGCTAATTGATAAGCAAGTCTCTGTTCTGTATTTCCATTTTTCCACCGTGGTACGCATTTCTTAAGCGAGTCTTTGTTCCTCAATATAGGCACCTCGATTGGAAAACAAACTGAAAACTAACTGCGTTTTACCACGGCATGTCGGAGGATTTTTCGCCTCAGTCGCACGAGTGGCTAAAAAAACTCGTCTAGGCCGTGAAATTTTCCATTAGGCGTTTTCCAGCTTCCCAGTTGGTTGTTTACCAGAAATCTTTCCTCAGGAATTTCCCAGTTGGTCATTTCCCAGGAGTTTCCCAGAATTACTTTTGCAGGTCTGTAATTCAAGGAGGAGAGATTTAAGGGAGAAGCCCAGCGACGGGCGGTAGTGATGTTCCCAAGGACTTTGAAGAAGTGGCGAGGTTATTTCGAGGGGGACCCTGTCACCCTGACAGCGCAAAGTTTCGATGCAGATTGCGGTTCCTGAAACTAACAGAATATCCAGTTTTACTATCCAGAATATCTATACGGTAGTCAAGATTTATGTCTACTCTAAAGTTTGGTATTCAACTGGGATTAAAAAGTTCGAATTTCTGTGTTTTTTGTGTGTGTGGCGCCTGTGTGATGAAATGTTCTATGTGTGTGGCGCTTGTGTGATGAAATGTTTTATGCGTGTGGTGCCTGTGTGATGAAGTGTATTATGCGTGTGGCGCTTGTGTGATGAAGCGTTTCTTCCAGTAACTGTGGCAATACACTCCAATAACATTAGCGTTGAACTGTTCTACTTAGCGTTGAACTGTTGAACTTAGCGCTGAACTGTTGAACCTAGCGTTGAACTGTTGAACTTAGCGTTGAACTGTTGAACTTAGNTCCGGGCCACACTAGTGTGCAGCCTTTCGGAATGTGAGGTTTAAACTTCATTTCCCAAGAGAAGCACCTCACCCGGGATCGAACCCGGAACCTCCTGAATAGGAGGCCAATACGCTACCACTTGCACTGCAGAGCTCCAGTTACGAATGTACCACACGTTTCCGTGCGACTAGGCCTTGTATATATAGTGGTGCCACTCTGTTTAATTAGTCGTAAGCATCTCATTCCTTCTCTGTTGATAGGCAATTCTCTAGTCGGTGTGTTTTATTCCATTGGATTTGTAGTGTAAATGATCTTCGTTTTTGTTTCTCGAGGTGAAATTTTTCAATATATTTTCCTTGCGTTGCTTCGTTTCATGTCCTGCGCAGGGGCGTGCCGGACTGTGCAAATAGGACTGAAGAACTTTCACAGGCCTCTCACTGCGTCGAGAAAGTACCAATTTCTTATCAGACTCAAAGCAACGCGAGCTATTCTTGTAATGTTTACTACGTAGAAAATTAACCATGTAAACTGATAGTGAACTTGAAACTAAAAGTGAAATTTGAACTGTAGCCGTGTCTCACCGTTTGAGTCACATAAAAGCTGGCGACAGTTGTTTTAACTCCTGATAAAATAATAACTAGTGGACGCGCCCCGCCCAAAATGGCGGGACGAATGATGTTAATTTCTTTAAATGCCCTCTTATATACGGTAACTCTGACACGAGATATTATTGTCAGTACCACTGATACGGACCGCCTACTCTGACAGTCTCGCTATTAGTTTAGGAATACGGACCCTGGAATTTTCTCCTATCTAAATCCTTAAGAGCGTGACAGATAGGGGGTTGGACCAAGCAAGCAAGCAACACTGGGCTATTATTATACAGTGGGATGGACTGATCGTCTCTTGCTCAACGTCTTCTCTTCGTCGAAGACGTGGAGGGACGGCGCCCCACGCTGCTCACTCTGCCTTGCTCACGTTCTCCTAAGTCCATACAAAATGGTCCCTACTCTTTCGGTGCGAGATAGTCGTGAGTTGCTGAAGCGCTGCTTTCACTACTACTACTCATACTCATACTCACTTTCTCTACTCCCCCGGAGAAATTGAGGGAAGGCGGGAATGGGAACTGGAGATTGTATTGGTGACTTGGTTCGTTCTCATGGAAGGGAGAGCTTTTTTTCCAATGACTTCTCGAGAGATTTATGACTAGCAATAAGATTAGATTAGTAGGTGTGTCTATCTTATGCTATGGGGACTGGCATCTCAGGGGAGTACTGTTAGGTCACCTCAGCTATAGATAGGCCTTCGGGAGTCTTATCTTTCGCGGCCATTTTGTTCATTTTAATTTTTACACGTTCCTTGTTATCTCTTCTTTGTTTTTATCGTTTCCCTGTTTTAAATGACCCCTTCCCTTTCGAGTGACACAAAGTCGCTGAAGCGCTGCACTCCATGACGCTACTCTTTATTCCAATGAGGCTGAAGTACTATCTAGGGGATTCGCCCCTCAGGGGGCATAGGATAGGCCATAAGCAATAAAGTTAGGTTTGCCTATCCTATGCTATGGGGACTAGCGCTCCCAGGGGAGTACTGCTAGGGTACCTCAGCTTTAGATAGGCCTTTGGGACTTCTGTCTTTCGTGCCCACTTTGCTTCCTTCCGTTTTCATTCCTTCTTCGCTATTTCTTATTTGTCTTTTCTTGCTCTTCCTTCTTAACTTGCTGTTTTTATGCGCAGGGGATCTTGTGTGGGAACACACCCTGTGCATAGAATCCCCGTTCTCCCAAGTCCATACTAAATGGTCTCTACTCTTTCGGTGCGAGATAGACTGAGTTAATGAAGCGCTGCTAACACTACTACTACAACTACAACTAGGGGACCCGAAAGAGTTGGGGAAAAGAGGAGAAAATCTTTATTTTTCTTATCATGTTAAGTAGCCATCTATTGGCCTAGAATTCCCTCTAATTGGGAGGCCCGAGTCTAATGAGGGGAGTCGTTTTCTGGTGTACAGAGTTTTTGTGTGTGATCGTGAGGCTGAGAAGTGTTCATATTTTAACAGTGCGTATGGCTCGGCAAAATTTTAGGAAAACGGGGAACTTATACACAAGGTCTGTTTCCACACAGGATCCTGTGTGCATAGAAACAGCAAGTTAAAAAGAAGAGGAAGAAAAAAGAACAAAAAAGGTATGAAAATTGAAAGAGCGAAGTGGGCACGAAAGAAAAGTCTCGGAAGCCTATTTGCAGCTGAGGTAACCTAACAATGCCTCCCTGGGGTCACCAGTCCCCATAGCACAGAGTAGACAAACCTAAATAAACTAGCCCTGTTGCCCATCCCACGGTGCCCTACACATGAGGCGCCACGCGTGAGAGGGAGTGTGGAAGAATCACAACTGTGACAAGACGAAGGCGAACCTGCGGAGGCTGCAGGGCGTTGCGGCATTCGCCTACGAAAATGCGCGTGTTTTGTCATTCAATGTTGGGAAGACGTTTTGCGTGGACGTCGTGTTCATGTGGTCGTGTAAAAAGTTCTTAGCGTTGAGCGTCCTTGTATTCTACTCAGGAGGTTCCTGGTTCGATTCCCGGGCTGTGCACAGGCTCGTCTTCACGTGGTCACGGAGGGATTTCTTGGGTAAAGTAGGAGCAAAGCCCGCATTCCTCGCTGCACTTTGGTGCATTCAAAGTTAAAAATGCTTATATCATCCTCATTGGAATAAAATTTTTCTCTTTATAGTCCCGTATCTCAAAAAGTTAAACATTTTATACCATTTGAAATTACATGTATACCTGGAAAACCATTTACAATATTAACTCATCTGCAGCAGTGATTACCTACTCATACATGCTTATCATGAAAGAGATTTATTTTGTTAATAAGTTTTCATTACTCAGTAACAGTAGAATTGTTTATAATAAAACGAATATATCTTGTTATAAATTGTATGGTTAGTAATTATTAACTGATATTTGTAAGAAGAACAAATATTTCGTGTGAGAAAATTTACAATATTTTATTGGGGAGACTTTTCATTGGACCTTCCACCGTCTATACGGATTTAAAAACCACTCTCTCAAGTACGCTGCTAATTTTTCCTACAATGTTAAATACAGCCTTATTGGCTAAATACTTTGGCCGGTAAAGGATTAAGTCCACAGTCTATGTTTTGTTGAAGAGATAGATACACAGGACAACTGAGTGAAGTTACTGAATAGTTGTGCGGCCTGAAAATTCAAATTGAGAATTTGATCTGTAAAGTGCTAAAATTTGCACGTATGTGCATTCTTATTGATCATTATGTTATTGATATGTGATGTAATTATTTTACACGCTAAATGAAACTTAAAATTAATACCCATAAATCAATGAAAATATTCAGAATTGGTGTCTAAAAGTTTGCAAACTAAATTCTAGCTACTATTTTCTAATGAATCCAAGACACCATTGTTTAAATGATTGATTGCCCTCAGTCCAAGGTTTTTATTCTAAGCTAATAATAGAGTGTCACTCGTAAATTAACACAATTTAAAAAATATATCGAGTGCCGATCTTTGATTTTTCTGCAAAGCTGTTAGGGGATTTATTCGTATTATGCATGAGCAGGACAAAATTATAATTTATTCGGTCAGTAATCCACCTAACAATTGATAAAGTTTTTTTCGAGAAAGAGAATCAGGTTAGTTCAATTAGTTCAATACATGCTATAATTTTGTTGGCCAATATTATAGTTGCAGTTTAATTTTGGTTTCGTTTATATTTTTGATCCGTTAAACCGGAATTCCGTTTGTAAGGTTGTCTGGAACCCAGGATAATGGATATGCAGCGAGCTGTTATTCGAAGTTACTGAACGTAAAGAGGTAAGTAGAATGAGCTTTAATTAGTATGTCATCGGCTGTCATTGTTGAATCATCTTGAGTGTTGTTAGGTTAAAGCAATGGGAAGCGTGATCAACTTGTTACTCGAATTTACAAATCGCTAGGTGTCAGTTGTTGCTATGTTTTAATGAATTAGGTATCAAGTTCGATTGGTGTTTAACAACACATGTTCTAGATCGAAAGAATACACTACTAAGGAGCAGTTGATCCTAATAGTATTGTTTGATTTAGTGGTATGATTATGTCGTTAACGTTTTTAATGTTTATTCAAAGTAAATGGGTATTAGAAATGAACATTTTATTTAACGTTTAATTGCTTGAGGTATTAAATAATGGATGTGTATAGGTTATGCAGATGCTGTAGGGTCTTCCCTGTATTCTAATTTAAACCTATAGGATTTGTCCCCTCCTGTAATATCTATGTTGGCATCAAAGTTTTAAGATTTTGGACCCACATAGATGTGATTAATTTTTCATGATTTTAAGTTTAACTTCATGGTAGTCTGCAGCAATTCTAATTGCAAACATTGTCATATCCTAGTAGTAGTATATCCTGACAACATACTGAATTGACTATCCTGGAAATGAAAAAGATGAAGCTCCATAGATTTATAAATTGGAATGGCAGAAAGCACAATTGAATGAGTGGAACATATCTTCTTGAAATAGATATAGAGAGATGCCCTAATCTAACATGAAGAAATGCTTGTGCATCTGAAACAATCGTATGAATAATCATGATGCTAGAACAATTTTACTTCAGTGTTGTCTTTCTTGTACCTCTTGCCTTGC
Source organism: Orchestia grillus (assembly GCA_014899125.1). Classification (NCBI taxonomy): domain Eukaryota; kingdom Metazoa; phylum Arthropoda; class Malacostraca; order Amphipoda; family Talitridae; genus Orchestia; species Orchestia grillus. Next base: position 19,082 of record VOMN01027087.1, on the reverse strand, counting down.
CTAATATTGCTGCACAAGAACCTTTGCAAACATGAATTTTTTATTGTGTACACGTAGATTTCCTGACTGCTAAGTGAAGTTGAAATTGATATTCTCCATGCCATTGCATGAAAAGGCCCCTGATTTGCTTAATTCATCGAAAGCAGAACAAGCTCTTCTTGAATTGTCTTGGTTGATTGACTGAGAAATAAGACAAGAATTGAGGCTCAGCTTTCTCTTATAAGTGCCAGTAACGGTAGAACTTGAATGCATTAAGATACAAGAACTTTTTTGTAGGAGAATTTTCTCAAGCATAATTTTGGCAAAGGAATATTTTGAGTTTCTGTAGAAATGATTTTCCTTCCTCCTCTACCTCCCAAAAGGCCTAGAACAGGCCACAGATAATAGGGTTAAGGTAATGTACTTTTTCAGTTTCATCCTATGGGCAGTAAGGTCTCCAGAGGACATTTAGCTTGCTTCAGCTTTACTAATGCCTTTGGGACTAGAATCTTGTGTATTTTTGCATACAAGTTTCAATTCAAATACTTTATTTTCTTTCTTGAATAACCATTTCTCTATGCTGGAAACCTGGTGAGAACACACCAGGAGATAGAAGAAAGTTTTATCTAGACTCTATCCAAAATGGTCTCCTGTAGCTTCCTTAGGATCCTATTTCATTAAGGTAGGGGGCTTTAAACTAAATCTTGCGTGGTAAGCGTTGTTTAGAAATTAGTTTCAGTTAAAGGAAAGGCGTGCAATTGGAGTGTCATTTTATCTTTAATCTGGCACAGTTGCAGGGTATGGTCTTTAATTTACCTAACTTTTAGTTCCTTCGAAAGTGTTACACTTCAGTTTTTCATGGTATCTTGGTTTCGTTTCTGTGAGTTTTATGGTGACTTGACGTTCTCTGGAAGCGCAGAACTTGTGCTTGAATGAAGAAATGGTCTACTTTTAGTACGATATACAGGGTGTTCGGCCAAATTTTCACCTACCACACGGCGGCAAACCATAAATCTTCGCTTGCATGAATCTTTGAGTAAGATTTGGTTTTCAGCTATTAGCTCGTTAATGCTCGTAAGGTGGAAATTTACAGAGAAATTGCTCAAATATTTAATTTCTCAATTTACAAATAGAATTGTGGCAAGTTGCCACCACCCTCACCGAAGCACCCGTAATACTTACCACTTGGAGTACAGAGTATTGTCTGGAGTGGTACTCCAGGCATGTCGCCAAAAGCCATGTCTGTTCTCGCCACGTAATCTTCCTCGTATTGCAAGAGTCTTAAGTAAATAATGTCGCCTAATGTCTCAAAATCGACGTGAGCGGTAGAAATTTAGAAATTACTGTAAATTGTATAAAGAGAAAATTACGAGAAATTGTGTATTCCAAATTTCTCGTTTCAAACATTCTGCGGCACGTACCTGGAACCATATTTTTCGCGGAATTTTGTAGAGGCAAAAGGTGTCAAGTTAGTCACTTTTGGGTAGGTGTGATATTTTGAAAATGTTCCCTGAACAGCCTGTGTGCAAAGCTCCCGCATTAATTAAAACTAAATATTGCCGGCGCGTGGTGCACCCGAAAAAATATTGCCGGTCCTGCATTGGACAGGTTCTGCATACAAAGCCTTGCAGAAGACCTGCACGTGTGTGGCTTTATGCCTAGCGTGTTATTCAAAAAGCTACCTTCATTAAATGCGGATCCTTCTAGCGAAGTGTTAGGAAAAAGATTCCCAACTTTACTTTCTTATGATGGTATAGCTTCATTAATTTATAGTTATTACAGGGATCAGTCAAAGATGGAGTCGGAACTGCAAAGTGCTAAAAACCAAAGTTGCTTTTCGGCGAACTGTGGGTGTTAAAGAAAAGAATAATAGAAATGCTAACTTCGTTTCAGACTTTCGTCAATTTCTTGAAAGTATCTTGCTTTGGCATGCAAAAATCTGTAACTTTAGTCCGAAAAAGCTAGAGTTGGGTAACGCGTCTTGAAGATGTCACGCAGTCGAACTGGGTTCGGACTAAACTATCTTGTAGGATGTAGTTCCTAGAGCTAAATCTTGATGTACTATACTAGCTTTGGTAGTTGACGCTGCGTAGTTTTATTTTGTGATAAATTTTGACGACGATAAAGTCTGAATCTAACCATTCTTTTAACATGCGTTAGAATAAAGAAACTAAATGGAATTAAACGAAAATTACTGAATTTGAATTTTACACACTTGAGCTTACGTGGTCACAGTCAGTCCATCTTTAATCCCAGGCTTGCAGATCTCGGTGTATAAATTGAAAGATTTTAGCGAAATTTCGGAATTGAAATTCCGAAATCATGAAAGAAAGGTAGCTAGCGAACTATGTACCTTTTTTTCGTGACTTGCCCATCGTAGTGCAGCACCGCCTTCTGATAAGTTTCGCTAAATCGTTGACAGTGGCGTAAAGATCGTAGGCGCAATATTAACCTTAGGGCAAAATCCTAACTGATCCTATCGCTTGACGCTATAGGGATGAATTGTATGCATCTAGTTTGTACAGCAAGCCATGTAAATTGTGGAATGGTAAACTTGATATACTGATGTATCCAATTAAATATTTGATAGATGGGGTCCGAAATGAACAGCATTTCACTCTGAAGAGTGAGCTAGTGGAAGAAAGGCAAAAGAAATTATGCGAACAGAGTTTAGGTTGCATTCCATCAGTTGTAAGTATGGGGGATTGTTTTGCGGAATGACCTCTTCGTCCATCCTTCCGAATAAGTCGCTAGGACTCGCGGGTATTTTGAACCTTCACCGTTCTGTCCTTGTGATGAGAATCAATTTAATGATTTGGTCTTGGGAGGCTTCAATATCTCGATAAAATTCTAGATTTCTTAAACATTGGTTCGCATAAAGCTCCCTACGCATGTGAAATGTGATCCAAAGAGCGGAAAGAAGGGACCATTTAGTATGGACTTCCGACATCGTGGAATCTAGAAACGGGCGTGTTCCCTGAAGTCTTCCTGCGCCTAGAAGCGCAAAGTTAAGAAGGAAGAAAATAAAGGTTCAATAAAATTCAACTTCAAAAAGTATCCCGCATCGTGTCTGTGACAGTTGGCAAAACAGTTCAACTTTGTGATCACGTCAAGACTAACGGTAAACGGATGTTGACTCTCCTCTTACTGTGGCGTGAAGCGGCTTTATACTAGAGCCTGAAATTTGATTCAACTGAATGCGTAAAATTTATTCCTAGACAAATTAGAAATTTTTAAAAATTAGGCCTTTGTAGGTAAATTGCATCAGTCGTGAAAATCGAACTACAAATATTTGAGATTCTCGTATTTGATTTGTTGGAATGAGATTCTCGGAAGGGTTAAACTGAAAGTCTTGAAGTACTAATGTAAATATTTTGTTACTCGTGAATTTCGTGCTTAGGTAATTTCAAGGGAATGTGAAGAGACTCTGTATAATCTAAAAAGCCTCCATTGCCTTCAGTTACCATTCTTTTTCGGCGTTATTAGTGTGCATAAAAATGTACGCGATGCATTGATGGGGCACCCCTTCACCGCCTTAATTATTTACGGGGCAAGACTGCTCTTACTGGGTACGAAAAGTTCGCTTCTTCATCCACATTAATGTGGGTTTAAGAAATCTGTGCTGTACTGTCAAACTTCAGAACCTGGGTTCTGCGGAATCTCTCCAGGGGTTGCGCAAGAATGGGAGAAATGAGCCGATGGACGCTTAATTCAATTGAACGAGTCTCGTTACTGAACACGCACAATAGATTCGTGCTAGCCTGCTATCGTCGACCGAATTTGTAACGGATTTTATTTAAGCGAGGCTGAAAAGGTAGAAACGCTGCTATTTAGAATAGACAATTAATTAGAGGTTTGTAGGTTTCCAAATTTGTTTACCATTCGAAGTTCAACTTGACGAGGAAGAACAAAGGCGAGACTTGTGTGTTGCTGTAGGGCTCGAAAGGTGAATAATTTGTATACGACAAGCTGGGTTTGTCGGGTATAGACTGTTAATTGGCTTTGATTGAATGGGGTAAATTATCTTGTGCTCAAATGCGTACGTTGAATTTTGCTAATTTTGGTTCTTAAAGTTCAGAAGTAGGCAATTTGCTTGGGTTGTTGCAATAGAGCCCGTGACATAGCGTCAGAGATGCCGGAGACCAGACGACGAGCTCGTAGGAGACGCGACACTGCCTCTGTAAGTGAGCCTCCCGCACGTGCTATTCTTTTCACCCGGTGTATGTAAAGACTTCAATGAAAACTGATGAATATTAACAATGGTTCATGTAGGAACTTGAAAATTTTGATATTTTTGGAAGATTTTTTGGTGTAATCTTTGCAATTGATCAAAATTTCAACCGAAGGAGTCTCTCGATTCGTTCAGGGCGATGAGGCAGCTGCAGTTACCCCCGAACCTCCATCAGACGTCGACATTGAAGATGAGGAAGAGGATCCCGTACTCGGCGGATCTCCTGAAATGCCTGAGGAATTCGAACTCCCCGACGAGGAAGACCTGGGTGAACCTCAGGCAGGAAATTTGCCCATTCCGGAAGAACATGCGGCGGCAGCCGCTGGACATTCTCGGGCCCATGCACCCGCGCTCCCCGAGCCTGGCCCGGTGCCTCCTCGTCGTCACTACGCGGCGAGTGGTAGTTCGCATTCTGGTGTGAGTGGGGATGTCCGCGATGACCCTAACAATCGTTATAACTTCGAGGATTTGGTCTACGCTCAAGCAGAAGAGATGGATCGTCTCAATCTTAGACAAGACCCCACGCGTGAAGTGGACGTGAGGAATAGACCCTCTTTCTCTGGCGGTCCTGCCGCGGCAATGGAGGGCGTCCAATTTCCTGAATCTGCCGCCGGAGGGCGCATACCAGACGAGAGCGATTTTTTTGCTGCTGGGCCATCAGGAGCTGCTGGAGGCCCTGTCGCACCACCTGAACAGATGGAAGTTTCTTCACGTAGAAGGCGGTCGCCAGAACGACTAGACCTTGTCTGTGAGAAGTGTGGAAGTCATTTTTGTGGAATGAAAGTGCCTCCTCGTAGGGAGCTTGATGAGGCCGGTACCGGCAGCAATAGCGATTCAGGTTCTTCTTCCTCTCGAGCGTCTTCTCCCGCGATTTGTCCTAATTGCGCGCCCTACGTATCTGCTCGAAATTATTCGAACCCTAGTCTGCCTTCTGTCGACTCGTTGTCCAGTGCGATGGACATGGCTGGCGCTCCTAACGTCACCATAGATTTTAGTCACCGACATGAACTTCCGGAATACAGTACCGAGAGAGTACCCAGTGCACCACCTCCTGTGTTTACACCAGTGTCTCCAATGCCAAGATCTGCTTCAAGTAGGTCCTACAATCCTTATTCTGAAAATAGAAGAGAATCGGATAGTCTACGCTATTCTTACTCTTTGCCAGGACCTTCGTCCGCTACCTCGCATGCTCCTAGAATTTCTCCCATGAGTGCAGCGGGTTCCAGTGCACAAACGAGCGCGGGGGTTTCTCCTATGGCTGGTCAGTCTGCTAGTTCCTCTCCTGGAAGGAGATCTGGTTCTGGAATGGATTTTGCGGCACGTGGAAGTGGTCCTCGGCAGTCAGTTAGCCCACAACATCCATTTTCTCCAGGAGGCAGACGTGGTCAAAGTTCGGCGTTATCTCCAGAAAATCTCCCCGGACAGGCGTTCAGAGGTAGGATACCTGCATTCTTGCCTACCCGGGAACGCCTTGACGTCCCACCAAGCCCTCGTTCTGGTAACCCAGGACCGTCGGGTTCCTCCTTGTCCTCTCAAGGTTCGCCAGAGGAGAGGGTGTGTTTGCGGACGTTATTTGGATCACCTCTACAACCTGATCCATCTCAACTGCCGTCGCGACTAGCGATTCCCGGAAATTTGTCAGATATGGCAGTAATGCCTCCTCCTCAACCGACGGTCGATAGCTTTTGGGCTGGTGGTAGCGACCTGGAGTCGGCGCTTTCCGCTCTTAGGAGCCCTGAACGGAGACGCGAATTCTCGCCGCCTAGTCTTGGGAGCGCCGGGCGCAGGCATAGGGCCTCGGGTGGTAGTGGCGCAAGTGGAGAGTCCGGTGTAAGGAGACCTGCACTCTTGAGTCCTAGTCGAGCTGCTCCTTACGGACCGAGTCCTCGAAGACGCCACTTGACGGGTGATGGCGATGCGTCTGATGAGAATGTGCCGCTTTCGCCCGGTATTTACCGACAGGGCGATAATAGAAATGGAGCTGGACCAAGCAATGCTTAAATAACTGGACCACAATCACCTTCTTGAAAGATTCGAACTTCAGACTTCGCTCGTTTTGAAGAGAAATCTTGCTTACGATCCTTAAATTTTAACTTTTTACCTCGAATAAGTCTTTTAAATGTTTTGAAATTAAATTGCCCGAAGGGTTTAAATGTTAAAGCTGCACTGAACAAGCGCCTGTTCCAACTAATTTGGTAAGTATACTTATAAAAAAAGATTTTGTTATATGCACGATACGGAAGTCGGGATTCTGATGTGGTTATTTCTTTTGTTGCAGACGGAAATTTCGAGGCTCCCTACGAACTTCGCGAGAGGCCTACGTAGAAGATACTCTTTTTCAGTTAATCGAAAATAAAAGATGGACAACAATCAAGGTGATGGAAGAGCGGGAGGGGTGGTGGCGGACGAGATGTTCCCAGAGGGTGCCGGACCCTACATGGACATAGACGAAGCTGGGGGACTACTTATGGATCTCACGGCCAATGAAAAAGCCGTTCACGCAGATTTCCCAAACTCTTTCCCCGATCTCTTCGACGATGATGATCTGGCTTAAGCTACTGATAAAATTCATGGGATCAAATTTAAAGAACTGGCATAAATGTTGACGGAAATGCGCGAGAAAGTTAAGAGACGGATAGGTTAGCGCCGACTGAGATTAAAATGCATTGAATTTTCTCGGCCGGTAAGAAATTTAAATTTTGAGTGTTCTTCCTGGGAAAAATTTCATAACCTTTTTCGTCGAAAACGACATTTGTAATCCTTGCCCTCAATTTTTAACTCGTCGAGTATTCAATAAAGAATCTTATATTAAATCTGTTTTAAATACCATGGACTAATAGATTTCGTTGATCCGCGATACCTAGACGGTGAAGTCTTCCTACACTGCAGTAGAGCGCCCAGTTCTCGAAGGGTAGAAGTTAATGACTGGTACGTGCACGGGAACGCCTGGTACGATTTAGTGACCCTAAAGTGGTCATGCGAGGCTCAAACTCGTGAAGTACAATCCCACAGCCTGCAGATATGGTTGCGAGGAACTTAATCGGTGGTTCGCGGACCCATCAGTGATAAAGTCCCGAATATTGACGAAAATGAATTGAACCCTTCCGCGTCTACCGCGTCGGGCTTACCTGCTAGAGTTTGGTACTTGGCTTGTGATCCCTGCAGTGCGGAGGCGGCAGAAAGACTCGCAGCTGTGAAATACACAACCAGTGCTGCAGTAGCGAATGTAAGGAATGGAGGATCTATCCCTGAGTTTGGCGAGGTTCGCTGCGGTACGATAGGATCATTGTAGCTCTCGGCTGCTTTTATTACTTGGTTCTAAACTTGACTATCTTTCTGCTATTGAAATCTAAGTATTATCATTGAACGAGACTGTGCTAAATTTTTAGTTCTATGAAATGAGCTAGTCCTCGTGTGGACTTGTGTACCGGAACACAAACCCAGAAATTGTGGGGAGATTATGAGAAGAATGGTTTCGGATAGAATGGCTCTCAACATTTTGAAGTTCGTTGTACTGATCGCTTAAATGCGCTTCATTTAGAGGACTGGAAAAATGAAACCATTTTTTCCTGTCTTTGTCTAGGTATAATATAACTATTGGTGACTAGGCACTAAGAAACTGTTGGTGGCTAATCCTGAAAATTCATGAGTTGAGAAGTATTGATAGTCGATTGCTACGTATTTCGACCACGTTTTTGGTTGCTGCCGCTTTGAGGAGCCTCGTGGAATATAACCTGCCGAAGCGTGGGAGAACCATCACTTCAGAGGCATCGCAGTATGGATCTTGGTTAGCCCCTTGTGGCAAACGTACTTCGCTTGTTGAAATTCGCTAATTTGTGGGACAACGATTTTTGGATCATTTGAATCGGGAATGACACGAACGAAACGTGTTGTCCATTTACAGAAATGAACGATGACGTACTTGTACTTGGAGAAGTTTCGGCCGTCACGCAGAGGCCACACTGGGGTGCTGCCGCTATGAGTTAGAGTTCACCATGTCTCTCATCCATTTTATCCAGTCTAATTGGCCACAAAGTTCCTGGAATAATCTGTGCCATGTATGGGAAGGCTCTAAGTATTTTTGGCTCGTATGTCGTACCTTGGAGTTGCACTGATGAAATTGATCCCATTCCAAACTCCGGTCGCGTCATGATCCGCTTCTCTAAGACAATCGAAATCGACTTGAGAGCACTGCGTCCCTTCACACACGAAACGTTTCTGCTTGTGGTAGTAAAATCAGTTTCTTAGAAATTTGTCTTTTCTGCACCTCTAGAGTGACGCTGGTGTAGTGTCTGTGAAGTTGAGTAATAAAGCATAAGAAAAGCTAATAAAAGATATGGAAACTGTTTGAACTAAGGAATGCGAAGTGGGAGCGCTGATCTGGGCTAAACCTCGTGAGAATTTGTTCTCGACGGGGATTGGCCAGTCGCAATTGTCTACCCGTTCCCATAAGCGAGATTTGGGAGCAGAACGTGGTTTCTTTCGGATGTACTGCGGCCGGTGTCGTATTGCGTAAAAGTGGCTGGAGACGACTCAGCCTGGCATGTAAAGTCACTAAAGAGCTAAAATCTCCCACGCATGGAGCGCTAGATCGGTTCCAGCAAACGACCGCTCTTCAGTCGTCCCCAGCTTAGAGCTACATCGGTTCCAGCAAATAACCGCTCTACAGTCGCCCGTACAGAAAGATATCAATTGGGGCAAGCGTCAAATAGCACGAAAGATATTGGGCAAATAAAGTTTTAAGAAGCAAAATAGAAGATAGAACGGCTGTTTCTACCAGGAACTGCTCATGGCGCCCAGTTTTCTGTAGAATGAATGGCCCCGCCACCCCTTGTACCGTCTTGGGAGGCGGGTCATGTCCCCCAGATTAAATGGATGTAATTTTAGCGGTTGATTTCTGGAACAAATTTATCTCCCTCGAAGTAATACTTGGAGTCGAGAGCTTAGCGTCTCCTCGCTTGCGAATCCTGCTGTGGTGACTGTGGACTTAGTATTTTGTTGAGAGTTCTTGTATTCGAGCGGTCGGGTACGTTAGTGGGTGGGAAGAATAGGGTGAGGATAGGGTATTGCTGAATATTACGGCATGAAGTAAAGCTATTTTATCAGATGTGTAGAGTATAGTAAAATAATAGAACTATATAGTGAGGTAGGATGTCCTATAATAATGGATGAATATAGTAGTATGTAGGAAAGTAATAGGATGATTATAGTAGATGTAGTAAAGTAATAGGATGATTATAGTAGATGCAGTAAAGTAATAGGATGAGTATAGTAGGATGCAGTTAAATAATAGGATGAGTGAGGTATGATGTAGTAAAGTAATAGGATGAATATAGTGGGATGTGGTTAAATAATAGGGTGAGAAGGTACGTTGTAGTGATGTAATTGAGTAAGCAAGGTATATGTCATTAAATAAATGCACCAGCTTGGTAGAGTGTGCCAGAATAATAGGATGAGGACGGCAGCACATCAGTGCACCTGAAATGCGCCAGAATAATGGGACGAGGACGGCAGCACATCAGTGCACCTGAAATTGACACGTTTGTACGGACAACACCGGAACTCAACGCACATCTTTTGGCTTTCGTCTGCCGTTCAGTAGTCACACTAATGATCGTATTTTCGTTCCGGAGAAAAGCGTAAGCTGTGCCGCACATGTGTGCAGGTTCTCCATTAAATGTCCACACAAGTTTTACTGTAACATGGAAGTGGTCGACTGGGTAGCAGCTAAGCCCCGAGGGCGTTTATTTAATAGAATTTTTGAGCTACTCGATCTCACTGGAAATAATTCCGATGTTCCGATCAAGTTAGCATGAGGAATAGGAATAAATGGTCACGAGGCTTACAGAGTTGCAGGGCTGAACTGGCCTCTCCTGTCCAGTGCGGCCGGTCCAGGAGCCAGAGCTGGACTGGCTGGACCCTGCAGGACGGCTGTGTTGGGGGCGTCACGCCAGAGTTCAATTCTAGAGTGGGCCGCGGGGGACGAAATGTCTGCGTTAGTAACATGTGTTCGGTCTCCGTGGGCGTGATGAACAACATGTAGACGGTGTGGTGTGGTGTGGCGTGGCGTGGTGTGTAGCGTGGTGTGTGGTGTGGCGTGTGGTGTGGTGTGTAGCGTAGTGTGGTGTGTGGTGTGGTGTAGTGCCATAGGATATTAAACGCGCCGTCTGATGACACGAGACGGGTAGGAACCCAAGAATAAACCGCTCGGCTCGTCCCTGTTGCCATTTTCAATTCTATTTTATTCTATTCTATATAGAAAAAAAGAAGAAATGATGTGCGCTACAACTCTTCTCCTTGATTTCAGTCCGCTTTTTTTTCTGTAACGTACAACTATAAGGAAAAGCTGCGTTTGTACATATTAGCGAGAGACGTATGGAAGCCTAATAATTAAATTAGTTTAATATTACGTATTGTAACAGAAAAGCTAAGTTTGTCTATTTGTATGTGTCTGTTTATCTCATTTGTGACCCTCTGTTGTGTGCATGTTCGTGCACGTATTTCTTTGATATTCCAATGCTGAGATGACCTTTGACTGTTCACTGTGTTTGAAATGAATTTGTATATTTTTTCTGTATCAATTTTTTTTCTGTATTTCTTCTATTTTCTTTACCTTTATTTCTTGTATTATTCTGTATTTTTATGATTTTCAGGTGATTGTCGGGCAGAGAACGCGCGTGGATGCATACAGTTATGTTGAACTCGAGATACCGTTTCTGTAGAGGTCGAAGAATATTTGTTGAACACGAAAATGAATGGAGGAAGCGCGTGGGCGAGGCATTTTTAGCTGGCGCTCTCTTCTCTGTCGAGACATTCGAGCGCCACCTGCTAGGGGGTGGTGCTGGCAGACCATGAAGGTTTCGGAAGCCTTCCCATCGTACAACTCGGACCTGAGATGCCGAGGTGCGACTGAGAAGCAGCGTTACAACAGTTCGTGTGCGAGGTCCGACTTTACTGGAGCCGCGTCCTATCGCTTCATGTGGACAAAAAGGTAAATGAAATTGAGGCGATACTTGTTTACTTAATATTTATACCAGTTTGTTTTCGTGAAAGTGTCATGCGTGAATGTCATCTGCGATAATAATAAAAAAGTGTAATTTTCATTACACTTTTTTCTTTTCATTCCAGATGACATTAAGTAAACGAATAAATCAACTAATAAATGGTGAAGTAGAACTAGCTGCAGCCTTATGTGTGTATGCAATAAGGCTTCATTTAGCCTCGTACGAAAACTAGCTGCAGATCTATGGATGTACTTGTTCATATGCACTGTATATATGCACTTACGATTTTTTAAAAACTATCCCCAGCCTTATAGAAGTGGACATTGATCCATTGATCACCGTCAACACGTAAAAAGTCAAAAGTTATTTGCCCTTTTATTGCCCCAACTGTGACGGTGATGACGAATTTTCGACCGAAAGCCTGTTCGTCGTAGAGTGTTATTTCGAACCTTGCAGAGAAACTCAGTTCTAGTGCGCCAAAAGTTGCCATTTTGGCTGCGTTTGTCCGTGTTTTTTGTGGTATTTTGTTAATGGTTATTGCCTTTCTCTGACCCTCATCGGGATGCGCATAGTGTTTCTGTTGATATCACCTGGATGTTATTCTTTCCTGATCCTTAAATATTTCGCTTTTTCCAGATGAACATCGCTAGTGTCCATAAAATTTGATTAGTAATAAGCTCTGGCTTGGGTCAGAGTCGAAGTTGTAAGAGCTAAACGGTGATTTTTCCTTTTGTGAATGTTCGTCGTAGATGTTTTTAAGATTTTCAATAATCCATGTTATTCGCTCAACGGTTCTTTACGTCGAGAGGATCCATTCGCTCTTTACGTTGAGAGGATCCATTCGCTCTTTACGTTCAGAGGATCCATTCAAAATAGGATTCTCAAGCAGAGGATAAAGCGTCAGCGGTTGTAAACCGAAGCTTTGGCAGTCTTAACTGCATCGTGAATTTTCTGATGATGTTCGTAACATGCGCAGACAGCGCCGCCCCTCGCGCGTCTTGCTCTGAACACGCCACGGCGGATCAGAGGAACACTCACTCGTGGAGGACGGAGGGCGGCGTTCGAGAGGTGCCGTACGCGGAAACGATGAATTAATGAGAAATTCATTCATAGATTGTGTTCAAATTTGGGTGACCTGCCACCCGCTCGCCACACGTAGTCGCGGTGGCACTCCGCAGGTCACTGGATTTGCCATCGATTTTTCCTCGTACAAGTTTCCTCGTGTTCCTCCACGGCCAAAGATTTTTTTTTTGGCCACAGTTGATCTTCCACCAGGAACTTTGAAAAGGCACTTGCCTGGATGCCATGCAATCTGTATTCTCGTTCGCACGTTGATAAAAGTGTTTGTGTCATTCTGATAAATGATTCTCTGACAAACCGAAGCGTTATCAGATGGTGGCTAAAAACAAGGTTCCTTGCCAGTCTTGCGTCAGCAGTTCTCTGGTGACGTTGGTGCTTAGACGGCAACAAATTCCGTGTCTTTCTCCCGTATTTCATATTTTTCTGCCGTATTTGGTGTCTTTCTCTTGTATTTGTGTCTTTCTCCCGTATTTCGTGATTTTCTGCCGTATTCGGTGTCTTTCTCTTGTATTTCGTGTCTTTCTCCCGTATTTCGTGTTTTTCTGCCGTATTCGGTGTCTTTCTCCCGTATTTCGTGTCTTTCTCCCGTATTTCGTGTTTTTCTGCCGTATTTGGTGTCTTTCTCCCGTATTTCGTGTCTTTCTCCTGTGTTTCGTGTCTTTCTCCAGTGTTTCGTGTCTTTCTCCAGTGTTTCGTGTCTTTCTCCCAGATTCCGTGTTTTTCTCCCGTATTTCGTGTTTTTCTTCCGTGTTTCGTGTTTCTCTGCCGTATTCCGTGTCTTTCTCTCGTATTTCGTGCCACGCTCCCATATTCAGTGCCACACTGGACCGCACACTTAATCGCTTGTACCAGTTTGCTTTTCTGGGATTTCGACGGAAGTTGTGGCTTGTACAGCCTCCGTGTGAACTTGTGTGCTTGTGTTCATGTGTTGTGTGCTTGTGGTTATGTGTGGTGTACTTGTGTTCATGTGTTGTGTGTTTGTGTTTATGTGTTGTGTGCTTGTGGTTATGTGTTGCGTGCTTGTGTTTATGTGTTGTGTGCTTGTGTTTGTGTTGTATACTTGTGTTTATGTGTTGTGTGCTTGTGTTTATGTGTTGTGTGCTTGTATTGTGTGCTCCATGGTGTACTGGTTAGCGTGATAGCCTCCAGCCGGTACGTTCACGGTTCGATCCCGGCTCAGGCCAGGTATTTCACGTAACCGGAGAGTGCTTTCCTTGGGAAATGAAGCTTCAACCACACATTCCTCACATCCCTCAACACGCCTGCAGTTGTAAGACATTGAAAACCCAACGGTAAAATGTGTTGGAATTACTAAATGTTTTTTTTTATTATTAATGTGTTGTGTGCTTGTGTTAAAGTGTTGTATGTTTGTTTCCCAATGTTTGTGTTGTGTGCCTGCGTTCAATTTTTGTGTGCTTGAGTTGAAGTTTCGAGTGCTTGTGTTCAAATGTTGCGTGCATGTGTTTAAGCATTTGTGTTTAGTGCTTGGGTTCAAGTTTTCTTGCGCTTTTGTGTTGTGTGCTTGTTTTCAAGTACTGTGTGTGTGTGCTCAGATGTTTGTGCTCAGATGTTTGTGTTGTGTGCTTGTGGCCAGGCTGAGGCGTGTGCTCGCGTAACTGGATGCGCACGCCACGTGTGGCCTGCTGTGCCATCTGAGAGGCGCCAGCACCAGCTGAGCTTGTGAAGCTCACTGTGGTGCCTCATGAGGCTGACTGCTGAGTGAACTGCTGAGTGTACTGCTGAGTGAACTGCTGAGTGTACTGGTGAGTGAACTGCTGAGTGTACTGGTGAGTGAACTGCTGAGTAAAGTGGTCAATGCACTGGTGAGTGAAGTGCTGAATGCACTAGTGAGTGAAGTTGTGACTGAACCTTCGAGTGAAATGGTGAGTGAGGTTGAGTAAAGGGATGAGTCATGGCGAACAAAGTGATAATGAGCTCTGAATATGGGAGCATTTTTGTAAGCATGCTCCCATGAAATGAAGTGAATGAAAACTTTTATTATAGGTACCTTTATTAATTTCAACACGCTTTACCGTTGGGTTTTCAATGCCTCACGACTACTGTCGTGGTGAGGGATGTGAAGAATGTGTGGTTTAAGCTTCCTTTCCCAAGGGAAGTACTGCCTGGTTACGTGAAAAAACCTTGCCTGAGCCGGGATCGAACCCTGAGCGTCCCGGCTGCGAGGCCATCACGCTAACCAGTACGCCATGGAGCCCACTTCATTCTGTTGACTGGCGGCCGCAGCACCGACAAGTGACTCGTCCCAGGGGAGCTGATGAATTCATTTCTCCCAATCAAATGAACAGAAAGAAATTTGTATTCAAAATCAACAGACTCGAAAACCTTCCAAATAAACTGAACTGATGGATTATTTTGAATCGATCGATGAATCTTTGTGAATAAAATGCCACTGTGTACCGGACATGGATCCTTTAGCGGTCGATGATGCACTGAGCGACTACCTAGGTGAGTGCGGTGCCTAGATACGTGCTTATGTACCTAGGTGAGTATGTAATGCATATGTAGGTGAGTGCGGTGCCTAGATACGTGCTTATGTACCTAGGTGGGTATGTAGAGCATATGTAGGTGAGTACGGTGCCTAGATACATGCATGTGTACCTAGATGAGTATGTAGTGCATATGTAGGTGAGTGCGGTGCCTAGATACGTGCATACATACCTACTGTAAATGAGTATGTAGCTCATGCACATAGTTGAGAGGGATACTTGTGAAATTAATTCGGCAAACCCTAGAGATGGAAGGGACCTTTGTGCAATATATCTTGTCCTTTATGAAATCCTTTAGAGCTAGTTTCAGTTTTATTCTGACATTCGGTCGAAATTTTAGGAAAATTGAGCTAATAGTTTTTAGGTTTTACAGTTTACTATTTGTTCGTTTATTTTGTACGGGGCTGTGCCTGCACCACTCTCTCAGAGGTCTTAGAATTTTGCGCGTGTGAGCGCGTCCCGCTCGACGGTGTGGAGGTCTGGTCGGCAGTGCGCTGGCGGCCCTTGTGGGGCTGCTCTGCTGTGATCTCGCCACTGTACCTGGGGACACGCATGTGTCTTTCAGCTGCCATTCTACGGAAAACACATGTGTATTTCAGCTGTAATTCCACGGAAAACACATGTGTATTTCAGCTGCCATTCTACGGAAAACACATGTGTATTTCAGCTGCCATTCTACGGAAAACACGTGCGTATTTCAGCTGCCATTCTACGGAAAACGCATGTGTATTTCAGTTTATATTCTACAAAAAACACATGTGTATTTCAGCAGCCATTTTACAGAAAACACATGTGTATTTCAGCTGACGTTTTATGGAAAATACATGTGTATTTCAGCTGACGTTTTATGGAAAACACATGTGTATTTCGGCTACCATTCTACGAGAAGAAAAGCGATATCTTTTTTGCCTGTCGTCCACCTTATGCGCAGTCGGGTCCAACTTCAGGTGGTTGTGAACACCATCTTTGTGAGGACGTGGCACGTCAGTAGCGACGTCACTCGTGCTGTTAGTGACGTGCACATCAGTGGTGACGTCACTCGGGTCGTTAGTGACGTGGCGCCTCATAGGGTTTGACGTCACGTGTTTGACACAGCTAAATCGACCTTTTTTTTGAAAGATTAGTACTTTATCAGTACATTATATACAGAGGGGTCTAAAAATATGTACTCACTGTTTGTAATTCAATTACTGCAAAACAAAAAGACTTACACTCAGCAATCTCAAGAGTAAGTCTAGCGTGACTAGTGATTAGTAAATTAGCCGAGTGTTGGTGGCTAATTGTTCAGTGAGTTCATTATCTTGGATGCGTCTGTACGTAGTTTCGCCGCTTGAAATGGATAATATGTCTATTGTTAAAGGTGATTAATCCTTTACCGGCAATATTGTTCTTCAATAAGGCTGCATTCAGTTTTAATATTGATTGCAGTAATTAGAGCCGTGCCCTTATGTATATATGCAGTAACGCAGCATCTACCTTCTCACGAAAAACTGGCGGTATCCTTATGAAAGGGGATTTTAAAGTCCGTGTATAGAGTCAAGGGTTAATATTTTACCATGCACTGATTCATTGTCAAAGCCTAGACCATGACAGACGCAAAAAATTCTATGAACAAATGAGGACATGGATTGGAAGGTCAGAACGGTCGGCAGCTCGTGAAGACCAGACCCTTCTCGGTGAGCTTGGCGTGTCTGTCGTCGTCAGTGGACGCGGCGCTCATCAGGTGCAGTTTTTGCCGCACAACGCAGTCAGCACTACTCGTTGCAGGAATCTGTTGTGGGTTTCGTTGTGTAGTCACATTGAGCCGCTGTTTATCGTTTTTTTAACTTCTTGTCTCTCTTGCATTGGATGTTCGGGTTCCGTACAAGCGACCTCTCATTTAAAAACGTTTCTTCTATAGTTACCAGCTGTTGAAACTGTTCCTTTGGCGGGATATCGCGGTTAACTTTCATTCATAACTGCACATATACATATATATTTTAGTATATATATATATATATATATATATATATATGTGCATATGATGCAGTGAAAAAGCATATGATGAATTTTTAACCCATTAATGTGTGTCATGAGCTTTTAGTACTCTTATGACTTTCATAAATGTACCGTGAAACACTTCTGTGAGTCGTGTGACACTCCTAGTCCTGCGTAAGTCTACTGCATTTTATATGAAAATTTTATTTACTTTGACTACTTGTTAATTTCACAGATCAACTGAGAATAGACTGAAATGTTGAACAAAAGCGATGTATATTTTGAGGCTCTCTATTCTGGAGATGAATGGACAACATGGTCCCATGACTTCCGACGTGACTCCAGAATAGAAAGCAAAGTTGGCATTTGATTTCCATATTTGGGTGTCTTGCGACACTGTCTTCCGACATTGACTGATCGTGTTTAGGAGGGGCCCTCAATCAGCGTAAAATGATTGCACAGCTGAGTGAGTGAGACACCGAAGGAATTACAAGTTCCGCACCACTTCCCGGGCAGCAAAACCAGAACAAGTTGCAGGAAGTTGCTGGGCGCGCCCTGTGTTGTGGAGTTACTGCTGGTTTGGGGGGCAGATTAAGAGAGGTCGTGTGGGGGAAATATCGTTTAACAACGTTCCTTACGTCGGCGACACTTTTGTGTTTTGAAGTTACGCATGCTGTCATCATCTTTGCTTGCTCTCTGTAATCGAATTAATGGTATCTAGTTATTTTAATATTTAAAATTCAAAGATTTTCTCAAGACGCAATTAAAATGGGGGTTGATTGGTACACCTGTGGCCCCGTACGCCGGGAGCGTGTCAATACATGTCCTCATATCCATTTTGACTGGGTTTAACTCTTATGGCAACTCGTTAGTTGCGCTCGAGATGATTCAATTCTGCAGCATACTCTATACATTCTATGGGATGCCCTAGGAGTCCCATAGGACGCCGCATGTCCTGAGCTTGCGCTGGCCCACCGGCAGCTGTAATGATAAATGCCCAGTGAAATCCTAATGAGAAATCTATGACGTTAATTTTTGACCGATGTAAAATATGATATTAACAGTCGTTTGTAATTGTTTGAACTTTAGCGTGAATTACTCCAGCCAAACAGAGACTGGTTAACTCGAGCAACAGCCGTTCACAGGTGCGTCAGCCTGAGCAGCAGCCAATGAGAGTGCAGGGAGGCACTACTGCAGGCGGTGCCCCACTCCAGTTCAGTTTGTGACGCAGTGCTGCATCGTTCTACTCAATTTTGTGGTGGGCTGTCGAAAACTACGCTATGGATTTCTCAGAAGAAGTTAGAGCACCCTTGTCCGGGCCACACTGGGGTGCCGCCTTCTAGGAATATCAGTTTTGATTGATTACCATTGCCCAAAGAAAGCACTCAGACCGAGATCGAACCCAAAACCATTTGAAGGGGGAGGCAACCGCGCTACCACTTGCGCTACGGAGCGGGCAAACTCTTCAGACTTTTATTGCACTATTGATATGAATTATTCTGTCAACACGCTGCCCGCGCATGGGGCCACCGCTTTTTATATTAGCGTGTAACAGGTGCCATATTACGCGTCAGCAAGTGCAAAAGAAAGATTTTACTTGCTGTACATCTATCATTAAGATTATTTAGTAACGTTTATCTGCACCATACCTTTTTAACTAACTCTAAAGTAATTGAATAAAGTCATCTATGCAGAAGTACGAATTAGCAGCAAAATGTATGAATGAGTTACCAGACAAATAGTTACATATCTGTATAGTGGTAGCGTTTATTCAGTCAGTTCTGACGGTGTGATATCTGCAGCAACCTTTAAGATGTCAAAATGAAACAGGATTTGACAACGGAACGTCTTTATACACCCAAGTGACTAGCTTCAGCGTGATGTTTGTCTGAATTATTTAATACTCAATTCCAGGATTTGAAGATCTAATCCACAATGAACTCTATTTGTTAAGCTCGTCGGCCAGGAGTAGCAGGAGCGGCTCGTGCGTTGGACCAAGGAAGAAGTTCTTGGTCTGGTCTGCCACAATTGTGCCAACGCCTCATCTCTCGACACGCACCGCCAGAACACGACGTGCTTTGCAACATACGTGTGTCGTGTGCCAAAAATGTCGGAAGTATAAAACTGCGCGTGGAAGGTGGAGGACTTGGAAGTCACGTGACGCTTTGTGATACCTGAGACCCTCAAGGTGCGTCAAGGTGCCGTCAAGGTGCCCTCAAGGTGCGTCAAGGTGCGTCAAGGTGCCCTCAAGGTGCGTCAAGGTGCCGTCAAGGTGCCGTCAAGGTGCCATCAAGGTGCGTCAAG
>VOMN01027080.1:0-12970 GCA_014899125.1 Orchestia grillus | reverse complement strand
TATTCCAAGTCACCCAGATATTCAGTCAGTAAAAAAGATATTCACTCGACTTGGAGATAAAGAGATGTCTGAGGGTTGGACACGCCATAGTTAGCGACAATAATCGCTACAACTCAGAGTGCGTTGCTGCTGTTTCGCTTCTAGAAGACGGACAGCAATACCACGTTTGCTCTTACACCAAATGCTCGTAATCCGTACTTGTTTCAGGTAGTGGAGGCTTGTGTTAAGGGCATAATAAAGAAGAAAACAATATGATCACTCGAAATCCTTAGTTTAATCATGACCAATGTTGCAAAAGTTTATAGCTGCTCGCGGCATGAATGGACAAGAAACTTCTAATCACGATTACACTGTTGGCGAATTCAGCTCCTGCTCTGCCGCAGCAGAAGACATATTTCTAAAACACGTTACCAGACTCAAGATTACTTGTCACGGTGCTTTTTCTGTCGTTATTCGAACTACAGATTCTGAATAATATATATGGGCGAAAATACATACATACATATTGGCGAAATATACATATTGGTGAAAAGGAATATATTTTTCCTCTAAGTTTATTATCCGAAATAAAAAAAGCCTTACATGGTTCATATGTTTTTACAGATCTGTTACACCTTATCGAATCTAAAGTAAGTGCGCAAATAACTTAAGTTGTACAAAAGTCCTAAGTTCGGCTCAAGGTAGAGACGTACGAGAGAGTGATCCCTAGTAAATAAAGAGACTCTAATTAACACCATGAATACCGCGGCAAGTAATTATCAAATCTGTATTATTACGCGATATGGGAGTAAGAGCACAGAAAATGCTTACCAGCAACAGAGGTACTCAACACAGAAGATAACACGAGTGAAGTGCTGCGCCCCAATCGCTAAGAACAAAGGTTACAACTAGGTACCAACGAGGTCTCAACAAGCAATGATCCTCCCACGAATCTCTCCAGGTATTTTGATTTTCTCCGAACATCCTTACATATGTGTGCGTACATGTTCCCTGCGTTATGCTGCTCCATAGAAAGGTCAAGTTGGAATTTGGAGACGCTATTAATTTGTGGAGTTAGACATGCTTCCTTCATATTTGCCACGCTCTTTACTCAGACTAATGGTTTCATTTATTTTAATATTAAAATATGTGGGTTCTATTTAAACGTAAGTAATATTTGCGTGTCGGCACACAAGCAAACCATTACGCAACAGCGGAATAAATTCTTTCTTCGGTATACCTGTGGGCCAAATCACGAGGGACGTGGGTAGTTAAAGTTAATTGATGCAATTGCTCTGAAGATGAAAAATAACTATTCATGTACCAGGCGTATCAAGTCCGCAGGGTAACGATGCAAAAGTAGCCAGGGAATAGAAAACTATGTCAAGGTTTATTTGAAGAAGGAAGTGAGTCGTCTACCGTTAATCGATGGAGAATTGTGAATGCGGGCTTACGTTCGTTACGTGAGGTTTGGCTTGGTTAGGTTTGATTAAGAGGAAAAATTAGGACATGATAACCTATTCGAAATTGAGAAAAAGTTTTTTCAGTGGCTATTGCGATTTCCTCGCAAGAGGTGGAAAGAGAGGGAGCTCGTTCTTATGGTTTTTCCTATTACATACTCGTATTATGAGATTTCATTTGGAATCTATTTGAGGCCTCTAGGTTAATAAGGTAACAATATGCGCTTCGTCAGAGTGTGAGCTCCGTCCCCCTCCCGTTGGGGTAAGACAAATAAGAGGGGCTAATTGATGGCTGATCTCATAGAAAACGTTTCAAGCCTCAACTTGGAAGTAATTCGAGCTTTCTTATGTGAACTAGATAAAAGATGAGAGGTATGGCAAAATTGTGGGGAATACCTGTGTGTGGAAGATTGCATGTTGGAAATAAAATACTCAGTGTTCTAATTGAGCAATTTATTTAAAAGTAGCGCAGGGAAATGTTCATATATCAAACATGTGTTGGAATCAAAAGCACAAGCACCAGAGTGATTAGCATGAGAAGGAAGCGCAAGCTGCACGAACCTCGTCATACGAGTTTCTGTTCATCACTGACTGTTAGGCGACTTAGGCCGCTCTCAGCCTATCAGGAAACTACCGTTAGCGATTCGACACGTACGCATACCACACAGAGAGAATGGAGATTTCACAGACATCTCGTATGCAAAATAAATCGTTACAAACACTTGAAAACATTAGTCTACTATGCTAATGGATGATAATAATTACTACATTGCACCCTGGCGCATGAGGGGGAAAATGAGGGAGCTAACTCTTCTATTTCTCACTTTCGTTGATCAACTAGAGAGAAGAAAGTACCGGACGGATTGTGCTACTGAAATTTAAATGTTGTTGACGTTATGAATATCATTTTATAGGACTAACCTTATCTTCTTGCAAAACTCTTTACTAGTACTTTGTCTACTATCGTGAAATTTATTTTAAATGTGAAATTTTATGTTAATAGAGTTATTGTTCAAAGTATTGCAACTTGGAATTTATTCTTGCGTGACTTCATTGATACGATAGAAAAAAGATATGAATCGTGGAACTTGATCTTGTTTTGCAAAGGGAAATTTTCAAGTAGACGCTAGTAGACGCCTATAGCTCTCTGTGCGTTCTACATGGCCACAAACTCTGATCATCTTCCTCTATCTTGTTTATGTCAAACATATAAAACGAACGGATTAGTCTGATATCGTCACATTTTTGTATGTAAAAATAGTATATGCAGTATACCTATAGGCAGCACATAACGTAGTTTTCACCTGGACCACCTGTTTTTTTTGCTGCAGTCGTCAAAATCTTTTAGATGTATGAGAACAATTGCTAGTTCGCATCAGATCAGCTTATGCTAAGTAAGAAACAATAAAATTACGAAAATTTTACCTTTTTCTCACGCCTGCCTAGGTTCTTGCATGATAATTATCATTTATCTATGATTGATACCGCTATGATATGATATACCGCTATCATTGATCTATGATACCGCTATGATTATAATCATAGCGAAAAAAAGTTACCCATATTTGGGACGAACTTCATCCGAAATTGTACAATGATCCCCTCACGTTAAGCACGATGATAAAAAGTCCGATGCGTCCTGCCATGTAAGTGTTGTAAAGACTGCTATCGTTGGGGCTAAGAATGAGCAGAGAAATTTGCCGATAATTAAGTAAAAAGCATACATTCGAAATAGATCTAGCGACTCAGCGTTGCCCACATAACATCATAGTTTCGATGTGAAATTGGAACCATTTTTATCTATTTCCTACACTACCAAAAATTTTGACCATTTTGTCTACTTATGTTTGACATACACAGAAACGAAGGTAAAATCTTACAACTCTAACCTAGGAGAGGAGCAACAGTGAGAAAGCATTTTTTCACTATCTTGTTTACTTTTTTGCATTATCTTTTTCTTACAACATATATGGCATCCTGATTTGTAACATACTTTGTATTTGACCCATTCTGGAATAACTATCTCATTTTGCTCTTTATTTTTTAAGGCTTCTGCAAATCGTTCTCGTTGCCCCGAAACGACTTATTATTCCTGTGCGCTAGGTAGACCACTTTTGTAAGAATTGGAAAATACATATAGTCGTGCAGCAATAGAACCTTAAAAATTGACTGCCCTTTGTAGTGTTTAAAAATTCCACTTCGGATATCAGGTCGTTTATGAAGCTCCAATTTGAATTTTTCTTGATCCTTTTACAGTGATGTGACCGTGGCCCGTAATTTTTCTTATCAATATCGTTTAGGGAAAGTTTTTGCGCAAAAGTCCTTGGTTAAGATGATTCGGAATCTAACTCTGATCTCCGTTATCAATATATGATTGGGTTGGCAAGCATTCCTAGGTTAGATTTGTAAAAACTGAAGCTTGGTTTGCACCTCATAGGACTCTGCTATTTGGTACCAGTAATCATGATGCCTAACCTCAATTTTGACTTCTTCAGAAATACCTCCTTCACGCGTGTTAAGTACAAATCCAAATTTGATTTAGCTTCGGCTTCTTGGAAATACAAGTAAAGCTGCAAACTCATACGGCTGTGTATTGTTTTACAGCCGTATGAATTAACTATCGGATCGAGTGAATTAACTCAAATGCATAGTTTTCTCTTTGAATTAATAGAAAACATAACTTTAGTGAAAACATATAATTATAAAATGAGCATAATAGAAAATAATTCAAGCCTTTTATGACTTATGTTGCCTCAATGACAAACGAATGTAATCATGAAATACGCTGTAGCTATGTAACTTTCATAAGTATTAATTTATATCGAAAATGTATGCGTATGCATCGAAGCAAACCGTATGAATCGGTTTTAAGCAATGCTAAATTTCGTATGGATAGGGTATGGCGCGATTCAGAAGCGGATGACTCAGCAGTCTTATTTGTGATTCTTTTTTAAATATTAGTTCACGTGTTCTAACGACAGTATTGATAGTCATATACGAACGTCCATTTATGCATTCTGTATGACTGTGATCCCTGGCGAGGGCAAGACTTGACAAAGAAAGAGTCGTTTGTTTCTCTCCTAACCCGGCGCCCCGTCCTCGATTGCCTGTTGTCACGGCACCCTTCCCGCCATCAGCTCGCATCGCACCGCACTGGGAAGAGCCCGTCGACTCAATTCGAATAAAGCTTAGGCTCTATGATATTTAAAAAAAATTATTTTAATTGTAAAAACAGTGATAAGTAGATTTCTCCACTTATCTGACGAATAATTCTAGAATTAACCCCTCTAAGTGGGCTCCATGACGTACTGGTTAGCGTGATGGCCTCGCAGCCGAGACGTTCAGGGCTCGAATCCCGGATCAGGCAAGGTATTTCGCGTAACCAGGGAGTACTTCCTTCGGAAAAGTAAGTTTAACCTACACATTCCTCACATCCCACACCACGCCAGTGGTTGTAAGGCATTGAAAACCCAACGGCAAAAGTGTTGGACTTAATAAAGGTCCTTGCAGCCTGAGGTAAAGCGGCGTGGACAGCAGGTAAGGTGAGCCTACCTGAGAGCTTCTTAACACGAAAATTGATGTAGATGAAAAATGATTTCTTAGAAAATTAGTGAAAACAATAAGCAAAGTATTTAAACAATATCCTAACATGTTTGATTAAAATAAGCGCTAAACTGGTGAAATGGCAAAGTCTTGTCGGAAAGCAGTTGTGGAGGGGCTTCGCGATGGAAAGTGCACCACGACTCGTACATTAGAGCACAAAAGTAGGTGAATTATTAAGACACTCAATCGATTAATGTTATCGCACGTGGTGTCATTGTGAGAAATTTTCAACTACGACAGCAATAAAGAGTAACTGATCACAGGTTACGATGACTCAAGACTTGGGTGGAAACAGTGCATGGTCACTAAACACTAAATAAAAATAACATATTCCTTATGTCAATATGTGTTTTGCTCATCCCATGAAATTATGCAGCGATCAAACACATCTTTCAAAAAACACAACTCTTGTTACGCTCCATTGACAAAAAAATTAGTTACCTATTGGTTTTTGAGGGTCAGTCATGGAGGAGGAGGAGGGTTTGTCATATCCTAAGACTGCTTCAATTACACAGAAGCTGGTCCTTTAATTGAGGTATCCGTCAAACTGAACCAGCATAGGTACATTGAACTTCTAGATAACAAAGTTTTACAATTTGCACAATATCAGAATGAAGGAAGGCTTGTTGTTCTGGCTATCCTTCAGGATGAAAATTCCCGAGCCCAGATGGCTAGATCTATCATTAATTTGCATGACTGTCATTCAGGATATGTCAGGCATTTAGATTGGCCAGCTAAATCCTCAGTCATAAGCTCAATACCAATTTCTGGGAATACCTAGAACGAAAAGTTAGAGGTCGAGAAGATCGTCCACATACTGTGGCTGCACTACAAGATCAGTTGATGCAAGATTGACTTAAAATCGATCAGGTGAATACTAGAACACTTATGCTACCCAGAATTTTCGGCATTATTTGGGCTCGTGGAGGTCCTACACCGTATTAGTAACAGGTGACTGCGTGTTTTGTCCGGGGAACTTATCTTTATAGATAATAATACTCTTGAGAGTCCACCAATCCGCCGTGATCGTTGAATGGAATATTTTGAAGTTTGCTTTTGATATTGGATGGTCCTGTGGTACTGCATGGTCTCTAATGGTGAGGCCAGTGGCTTACTTGTACGAAAGGGTATACCCTTATACTCTGCATGCGGTGACGTTTGGTCTCCCTACAGCAGGTGGCACGGCGCTGGTCACACGTATACAATAAGAGTACATTGCTTTGCAAAAACTCAGGTATCTTATGCGCTGTGTGAAATAGACAAAAATTAAAAACTTGATTTTTTTTAATTGTTAATTGAAAACGCAAAAACGCAACTGAAAAACTAACACGCAATAGCTATGGTTGTACTTAAACACGTATAAAATTTTCAATAAGGTTTGAAGCATAATAAAAAAGTTATGCTTTTATGTTTTGTGTTTTTTCAATTTTAAAACCCGTACCTAAGGAATGGAAATGAAATTTCTTACTGAAACATTCTGAAGACAAGTAATCATAATGAATTAAAGATTGCATAATCTATATTTAGTGAATATGTCTTCATTTTCAACAATAATTACACATCTTTAGCTACGAGAACGAACCATCTTTTGACAGTCCTCAACACCTATTTTGCCCCGTCCTTGCTGATACTTAACCCACAAATCTTCCGTGCTAATAAGGTTTTTTGTCATCACCTTCACTCTTAACCTGTCTTCCAAAGATTTCCGAACAGGCTCAAGTCAGAACTTTGCGTCGGTTAATTCAGTCCCAAAATTTTGCTGGCCGAGGTAACTCATGACTGTTTTGGCATCTTGACAGGATGACTATCTAGCATAAAAATGGTCTTACCTATGGCTGCATTTCGTATTTTCGGTACAGCATGATCTTGAATGATGCTTTTTCACATGGTAGCGTTCACACGGGTTTCTAAGAGAACAAAAGGTGTTTTACTTTAACTTGAAATCATTTTAACTGTTAAAATACTTCTGCGTCCAAATTCAACAGCCCTTTTAGCAGTGTATGGCGGGACAAAAAGTTATACGGGGTACAATGGGTCGGTGCACCGTATTGTGTTCCGCTTGTGAATTTGATCCTACGTTTTTACATCTCTTCTGGAGTAGTTCGTTGCGTGCACAGAGATGTAAAAAGTAGAAGATCAAAATTATTACCGAAAAACGAAACGGTGCTCTGTTACAATATATCCCGTTAACTTTATGATTCGGCTTACCCAAAAGTCTAATCCGACACCTTTTATTGTCTTAGCATTGCTCTTACCATCACTTCCAAATATATTGAATTTGTTTTCGTCGCTGAAAAACACTGTAGAACAATTTTCATACGACTAAATATCATACTTATTTTCGAACGCCAATCTTTTGCTTTTGTTTTTCAAACTAATCAGAAGATTATTTGGTGGGTTTTGCGAGAACCAACCTTCCTCTTGTAACCGTCCAGGAACAGAAACATTTTGCCTTGACACGTTTACACTGGCGGTGTCTCTCATATTCTTTAAAATTCTTGTCGAACTCTTGAAACGATCCCTCAATGCCAACGCTGCATGATTTTATCTTGTCTGTACGAAGTTTTCTGGGGACTGCTGGCTTTACAGAAACCGAGAACGCGTCCAGTTTCAGTTCAGCATTTAACAATTCTGCGATGCCTACTCCTTGCCCATTTTAAATTTACTGCAATCTCTTTAAGACTGTAATTTGGTTGGCATAATTCAATAACAGTTTTTCTGACACCGGTACAAACTTTTCGAAGTTTACCTACGCTGATGGATAATGTAACGCTCACAAATAGTTAGACAAGTTTTATTCTTTACAGTGAAGTTTCGAAGGTGGGTCTAGAACACTAATGACAACTTTTTTCAATCTTTGCCCTAGTTATGGCCCCTTGAAAATGAAAAATACAATTAATATTGACACAAATTTTTTAGTATTCTTAAACCTTCGGGGAAATTTGATATATTATTAAATATGAGATAGACTATTGTGAGTCAAAATATTAGGTTTGTATAATTGAGTTAGTTGGGTTTAATAAAAATATATAATCTTCCTAAAAAAGAAGGCATTCGGGGACAGAGGAAAATTTGAGTACCGATAGCTTTATCGACAGGATTAATTTTTCTACAGAAATCCCCTTTAGTTAATCTATGTACATTTCTCATCTTGGTTCTGACGCACTCAAATAGCTTTCTATTTCAAATCATTAGCAAAACTTGAGGAAATGTTTTTAATGAAACGAAAGAGTAAAGTGTGGCGTAACATAGTCCCGAAAGTTCAGAAGCCAATTCAGCAGTTTGGGAGCGTGTGCCGACATGTCCTGAATGCTAAATGAGAAGTGTTGCAATACTTAACGAATTACTTAGTCACATTACCTCAGCTGACTCTCCTCCTTCAATAGCCGCTAATTCTGGGGCTGCTTTTGTTCTGCTGCTGCTGCTGCTTTTGATGAGCCCCCTGCTGCTGGTGCTGCTTTAGTGAGGATTGTAATTTGTGATGTGGAAGCGAACTGGGAAGAACAATAACTGGAAGAACCCAACTGCATGGTTGAATAATTGATACGTGTAAACTGCTTATCTGACGTATGCAACGACGAAGCAGATAGTAAAAATTCAGTGATAGAATGAACGTTGTTTTTCTGTGTTCGCCGTTCGAAAACTTGCATCTACATTGACAGAGTTAATATTTTTTAGAATAGTCTGATTGCAATTGAGAGATCTAAACAAATTACTGTGAAAATTTTCCCTGATAAAATTCCGATGATAGAATTACAATGATAAAGTTCGTGTGAAAACGCTAATAGTTAGGATAAAATTTAAATCCGGCTCGCTCATTGTATAACCACCTTTGTATGCTGGATGTATTCGAGTGACCAAATTTAGGTACAAGATCTGAGTTGGAAAACGTTTTCCTTACAACGTTCCTCAAAATACGAGTATTCTCATCTGAGAGCTCACACGGGACACGCGTGAGGGTGTCAGGCATACACAGCAGAGGCCTGAGAACACCCAATGTGCCTCGAGCTGCCCGCCCTGGTCTCTGCAACGCTGGCGCCCGTTACCCGCAGGGGGTCAAAGTTTTCTGCACTGCTAATTCTCTTTGTCTCGAGAAAGAGGGCAGATGAATTATGCCAAGGGCATCATTACCGAGTGCAGCTTAATTCTCGAGGTAATTCCTAGACGCTTTGTGTTTTAATTATTATCATTTATTCTCGAAGGCCAGCCCGCTGTAGCTGTTGATTTCATGGATAACACGTGGAGCTAATTAGGTAGCGAAATCATACTTTTAATAGACAGTTTATTCAATGAAAAACATCAGGATTGCATGAATTACAGGGCAGTTAATTATAGCATGTCTAACTGAAACTAAGTAAAAAACTAGCAAGAAGAGCTTTGTTTTAACAAGATATTTACCAAAAAACTGTCAGTAGGCCCGACCTGGCTCGTACGAGGCAGTCCTCCCGCAGCTAGCGACCACGGAGCCGCGTAGGCGAAGTGCGCTGCGACGTCGCGGGCGTGGATGTGGTCATTCGAACCATTTTTGTCGTTTCAACGTTTGAAGCGTCTCGTAATTATTAGTTTGTAAAACTTACACGTTTGACAGAGCAGTCTGGGGACCAGAAAACAACGGCACACCCAAATGGATAGAAGCGGTGTCGTAAAATATTCCTGCTCTCGGAAGGAGTGAAGAATATCTCCAAGGACCTCTATGAAAACCACTAGCAACGTAATTTTTCTGAGACGTTTCTCAATTAAAATTTATCGACAATATAAAGCAGGGAAGAATGGCTGAAAAGTATGCCTATTTCGTCAAATGAAAAATAGTTCAGTGTATAAAGCTTCTAGAAAATATTTCCAGCACAAAAAATTCCAAATTGTCCAAACTAATAAATTTATAATAGGCTCACTTTTTCGCCGCGAGGGCCAGCATCCAATGTGTTTGAAATTTAATGTTGTTCATATGTTTAGTTGTGCACAGTGTGCATCTGAGTACGTGGGCAGTACGTTCCGTCCTCTCTTCATTAGAATTGGTAAGCATCCGGGCATTAGTCATAAAACTATGTTACTACTACTCCTACTACAACTACTAGTCATAGAACTGGAAAACCTTTAAGTGAACCCCCTTAATCAGCAATCAGGGATCATGTTGAAAACTTTAAATTCTCTTTGAATCTGGAATATTTTCGCGTTTTAAATTCTAGGTCCGATTGCTATAGTTTACGCATGTGAGAGTCCACATAAATTTTTAAACTCAAACTCAAACTTAACGATTCTAATAATGCATTCCCGTTAAAACTGATTGATGGATGATTTGTTTCATTTAAATTCTATATTTATGCTTCGTTTTTTTTTTTTGCTTTTCGTATTCAAATATTTTCAAGATCTTTGCAGTAAACTATGTATTTTTGTTTCAGATATCACTGATGAGGAGTCTAGCGACTCGAAACGTCGGATTTCCTTTACATGTAGGAAAATTAATTTCTATGTATAACATTCCTCGGTGTGACTTTTTTGCCCTACTTTTTATCTCGAAACTCGTTGCTTCTCGCCGCCTTTACTTGTTCATTCTTTGTATTTATAACCCAGCAGCTGATAGCTCGATGCTCACAAAATAAAACATAACAAATTTATCCTGAGGAGAGTCACTTCCAACTTTTTTATATTTTCAATCACATTTACCTCCTCGAGTTTGTTTTGGAACGCGTCTGCTAATGAAGTTTTTAAGTGTACACACAGAACCTTTCCGAACATTTTTTACTACATGAAAAATTTGCTAGACTTGGAACTTCGTTTCACAATGGTGTTAGATCTGAGTTTTATTTTGCAAAGAGTGTGTTAAAATTTCTGTTAAACCCAGTGACTGCCAATGACGGTTAAAATTTCTGTACTTTGGCGCAGCTATCAAACTTTCTGTAGATTTCTATTTTCAGAGGGCACCGGAGAGCCTCGACAGGGTGTTGGCAGCTCGCTCTCCGCAATGTACTAGTATTGATTGGTTTATTTATGTATTATCCGAATCAAAAAGATGCGAACCAATTTTATGTTTCCACACTGATTAAAAAATAAAAATCAGAGTTCCGTTTGAAGATTTCCATGAAAATGTCTATTATTTCAAAACATTCGTTTCATAGACAAATTACGTGGCATTGTCAAACCGGTATTGTTTTTTGCTACATGGAATAGATGAGCATTTAACGTCAAGTTCCGAAATTCTTCACAACCAGATACACCGGAAAAATAATAGAACGCAGCTCTGAACTTGACCTCCAGTACAAGATGAGATCTAGGCCCGTTAACTGAGTCAAGATAGGATTTAATTAAATAGACTTCGTTTGATGCTGCATCTCGTGGAGCTCTTGAGCGGTAGTGAGGGCCTCGAGCAGGTGCTCACTCGATTAAACTGCCGCTCTTGAACTCAGAAACTCGATTTTATGGTAATTCTTGCTGGCCTCTTAATTCTTACGAGAAACTTTGCTCGCAGAACTCTGTTAGCGATTCATCCCCGGAGGCATTCAACTAATAACGTTTAAGTTTTAAATTGCGGGAAGCAATTTATTCGAGAACAACTCGAATAAGAATGACAGAAAATACCGTGTTTAGTTTATGAATTTTGATTTTGCGCAGCAGAACATTTGGATAGTAAATTATAAAAGGAGAAAAGTGATGAAAGAACTATGAAATTGTTGCATGATGCGTAAAGGAGCTTATAAAAGTATGAATATTTTCATAGTTAAAATATTAGGTTGTACGTAGGTCATTTCTTAATAGTCAGTCATAGATTCAAAAGGTTGAATACTTGTACCTAGTTTGTCTGTTGCACTCGATTCATTTTCCTATTTTGCATATGTTATACGTAACCTCGAGCGGGGATGATTGTACTCAATCCATATTCGTATTTCAGAGCTTCACATTAAATAGTGATATCAACTCTGCTTGAAATTTTAAGGTTTGAAAGGAATCAGAAGTTCTTCAATGTTCAAAAATTTAAGGGCCATTTTTTACAGTATTAGAGAGAGAGATACTGTAGTTTAACACGACTTCATGCCGAACTCGTTCAAGGAAAGGATTTCGTTTTAAATTTGCAAAAAAATACAATTGAGCGAACAAGAAATGTGTTCTTCTCTTGCTCAAACGAATCTTTCACTTTTCTTAGTTATTCTTCAACGGTGCAATTTATCTGTGAGCTTAAAAGCGTAAATAGTTGACGCGCCCCGACAAAAAAGCCGGACAAATTATATTAAATTCCTAAGATGCCCTCTTATTTACGGTAACTCTGACATGAAACAATATTATTTTCGACATCACTGATACGGACGACCTTGTCTGACAGTTTTGCCATTAATTACAGACGGACGTACGGACGAAAGGACCAAGCAAGCAAAGAAGTGACACTGGAATATTATCACATAGTTGAATGAACACGATCATCATTATGATGAGAGACTAGCAGGACCCGTGAAAATTTCACGAAAATTTAGATAAACAAACTTTTGATAAGCCAGCCCATGAGAAGTGGTCCTCTCAAATGTTGGACAGAGGTTAAAGGTTCAGGGCAGAGATAGTCCGGTCTTGGAAACAATTTTCTTCTTGATGATGCGAGTATTCTGAACTCTATAAGCGAAACTGAAAATGTCCCGCAAAGACTGGCATTTCATAGCAAAATATGCCACCCGTATACAGGATACTTCGCTCGAGACCTAAAATTTGACTTCAAAAGTAGCAACGCGTGACGGAAGGGTAGGTACGTAGGTAGTTACAACCTTGGATACCTTGGAGATGTTTGGGTCTTCACGCACGGGCTACACTGGGGTGCCGCCGCTTTGTGTGCCTGTGCATATCCGCGAGCTGTTAAATGAGACCGTTTCCCTATGCCGTTTAATGATAGTGAGACAAGGGAGGCCTATCAGGGATAGTTGGTAGAAAGTTATCCAGCTTCTTCTTGA
>VOMN01027070.1:0-11370 GCA_014899125.1 Orchestia grillus | reverse complement strand
CACTGGTTAGTTCGAGCTCATTTGAGCAACTAGGCTAATACTACATCAAGGAAAATTCCATTGTCCCCTTTTCATGCTTTTATTTTTACTATACTTACCGCCCGGCTCATAAAAGCCTTATTAATTAATTTATGATAAATAAATAAAAGAGTTTTATTTCCCCTTGGAGTATCGTTGGAACACCACGTGGCTGAGCCGAGAATCGCTACCAAATGCAGTACTTACTACTAACAGAAATAATTGAAATAAAGGAGTAGGTTTCCAAAACTTACACTACATTATTTTTTCTGCCTAATGCATGTATAATGAAAGTCATGAAATTAAAGTCTCTTGAATACCAATCATTTAAAGTGTTTTAAAACTTCGCTCGTTCCCAAAAATATCCATTCTGAACATAAGAATAAATTAAGTGCAAATTTTACTGGTTTTGTATGCAGTGAGTGCAAATTCATGTGTTCGAAGGCCTACCAAATAGCAACATGTTTGGCCAAAATGCCTGCTGAAAAATGAAATAACTTGATTCAAGTGAAAAGAAGGAATTAATTAACGAAATACTTTGCACTCTGTATTGCTAAAACGTAATACTCTGTGATGATAGAATTCTCTATATAATTTACTAATATTTCATGCTTTCCTTTGAAATAATTTCGCAGGTTTCAAAATAATCATCAACTCCTTTTCTAAAGCGAAAGAATGCAAGATTGAACTGGAGACAAGAAGATTCAGTCAACTTAAGCAATAAACATATAAAACAACATTAATACAGGGGAGAATAGCATATCTATTATAATCCTACCCGTAGCACTAGTGTTGAAGGCAAATAACTACTTGCTGGGAACACAGCACAAGACATGAGTACCTGCGTAAAATAAAGAGCTCGAGGCCTTCAGAATGGCACACGGGTTTCCGGCTGCAGCTCTGCCCCGAAGAGGTCGACATCAGAGGCATCTTGAAGGCAATTCCGATCTCAATCGCACGGCTGCCAAGCACACTCGCCGCTGCAGGTGGTACTCGCTCTTACTCGATCTTACTCGCTCCTCCCCTCTATCTTTCCCTCTTTCTTCCATCAGTGTCTCTAAAGCTGAACTACGCTCCTCGCCTTTTATGGAGAGAATCCGATTTTGCAAATTTTTTGCTGAGATATAGCGTACAAAAAAGATTGGATAGACATCAATTAATGTTGGGCAGGTTTGGATGTGTGTCAGGGAAGATGAGTTACTTTTTTATGAACTTCTCAATAATTCCAATAAGCATCGCCGATTTATCGGGAATACTTATGAGAAAAAATGTAAACACTAAAAGGAAAAAACATGTCAATATGGTATTTTGAACTTAAAATTGAGTGTTTACGTCAAGACGTCTAGTGCAATTTCCCTAAACTCACTTGTTTGCCCTTTATGTTGAAAGGGAAAATAGGAAAAGTTGTTTGTTCTAAGACTGCGTCCGTTCGACGCATATTTAAAATTTATTCCTCACTATTTTTAACAGTAAATTTGCATGGTATAGCTTCATGAATGTTTAGTAGATTTAGGGGTTTTGGGTGTGAAAATGCAGAGAGGATCCCCTATCAACTTTTTTACAGTCAATCGTTTTAATAACGGTTTCTAAAACTTAACAAAATACTCAAAGCACTACGATTAACTACTGTGCAGCACTTGAATAAATTAACGCAAAATAAATCTTGAGACAGGATAATTAACTCTGCCCTCGGAGGACACTCGGAAGTTACATTCCCTTCAGCCAGCCTTCGTGGGCTGCTTGAAATATTGCTTTTCTTAGGGTTTTGCTTATTCATTAATTTGTATACGACAATAACATAAAAATTAGCAAGGGCATATTAAAGGTGGGGCGATGCACTATTTTGTACATAACACATCACTTCAAGTATTGAAGATTATTAGAAGTAAAAATTTAGATGAACAAATTCTTTGCAATTATTTATCCTCTCTAACTTGCACGAAAATTTGTAAAGTAGATTTATAGTAACATAAAATTCATGCATATCGAATAAGATCCGAATAATTTCGAATACTCTGTAATTGAACAAACAACGAGCACTCTCGAATGCGAGTAAAGTGATTGAAGAAACAAGATTATTCCGTATCACAGGGTCACAATTTCCTCTCATTTGTTTGGCCACCAAACATTCAGTCATCTTTTTACAGGGTGATACATAAATACGGTAAATTTTGAAAACCCGATAAAAATAGGAAAAATCCTACTAAATAATTTAATTAACAGCAATTGAATCTCTACAACTGGCTTTTTAAAAAACAGTAACCAAAATTATCAATATTTGAAAATTACGTCGTATAGATCTATCCTACTTATAAATTCGTCCAAACTGCTCTGGAGGTTACTCATTGGTTGCTGCAACATTTCAGCTGCGATACTTCGAATTTTGGCTTGAATTCTTCGTCTCTATTCATCCAGCGTCGCGTCTTCGGGACTCGGACAAGAACACTGGGTGAATTGAAAAAAAGAATTCAAGTTGAAATTTGTGAAATCTTAGCTGAGATGTATTATAGCAGCAATCAATAGGGAGCCTCCAGAGCAGATTTAGAGAATATGTACGTAGAGGAAGACGCCTTCTACCGGACGTAATTCTCAAACATTCACAATTAACAGTGTTTGGAAAATACGTTCTGCATAATTACCTCTTGTATTATAATTTGGATTACTGTCTCTTAAGAGGCCTGTTGTACAAGTTAATTTGCTGTCAATAAAACTTTTTTGCTGGATTGATTCTATTTTTATCGTATTTCTCAAAAGTTATCGTTTTTCTGTGGCATCCTGTGTACAAAACCGAGGGAAGCTACTCAGGTGGAAGAAACTCTGCGAGAAATTGGCACTCATTTTGAGACGAGCGTACCTAAGTGGCTCATCGAGTTCATATAAAATTATCAATGCTCCGAGCATCCAAGGCTTATTTCGGTCATGAAAAGACGTGGAAAACCAAACTAAGATACTCGGGGAAACTAGTGGACCACTACGAGGGTTCTTCCATTTCCTCCAGCGAAGACCAGCGGCCTGTGATCAAGACCCGGCCAGCGTTAAGGGAAGCGTTAGGCCTGCATCATTTTTCTCAGACCTGTCTTCTGGGATTTCTGATGTTCCTTCGACCAAAGAAGGACATCGTTTGTCCGTCTCGTTGTGACGGTCAATTTATTTCCGGTAGTCTCTCTTGTTAGCAAGTTGAGCTTCATAACAGGGTTCTCTGAGACCGTGTTGTTTCTTGTCTGTCTGCATGCGTGCCGGGTCAGGATGAGAGCTCGCAGTCGACTGCTTGTGGGAGTGTTCATTGGGTTTCATTTACCACAGGTCTTCGAGATTTTGTCTGAGCTTATCATTATTTCTAATCACATTATATCTAAATATATGGTTTAACACTTTGAAATGCTTCCTTAATATTACCTTCGGTTCATGAGTACTTTCATTACATAAGGCAGGGTTCTGTGTCTGAAAGAAACATCAATTAGAGCAATGTTCATATCGTGCGAATCGTTTTTTCCTTTTGGAGTATTTTCATAGTCCGTGTGTTACAAATGTAAGAGTCATGTCCTTCGATTAACTAAAAAAATACTTTAGCTGCTCATTTCTCAATGATAATACCATAATACGCCTTATGTTAGCAAATTTGCGGATCTTACTTCAAAGCCGATATTGTCAGTCGTTAAAGCTGAGCTCGTAGCTTTGTCGTTTGTGAATAAAGAACTTTTTTTAGTGTATAAATTTCACACGCTCCTATGTCAAAAGAAACACAAGAACCTTTTACGCAAACTGAAAAGATATTTCCAAAATATTTGCAGTTGTTGACTATCAATCGTATCCTACAAATATTAAAAGTGCAAAACATAGCTGAATCAGCAAAAAAAGTATGTCACGAAAAATAGAGACAAGCCTGGGAGAATTTATTATATCTCTTTATAAACTTAAAATCCAAATTCCCTCTCACCGACAAACAGCTTTCTCGGAGTCATCTCTCAAGTATCAAAAATGAAATTTCAAGCTTCAGCCGACCACGTGAGGAAGTAGGCAAGAATGAATGTTTCTTTCCAAGAAAAGTGAAAATAACGTTCAACATAAAACGCAAAATATCTGCAAGATATTTGAACAAAGTGCAAAATATCTGACCTCAATTTTTTCTAAGGACTAAGTTAAATGCTTCAGTAAATTTGCACAATACCCTTTGGAGTCGGACATTTCAGAATAAAACTTTGCGTTCTTTTATGATTTACTGAAGCATTCGTGAAACTTTCGCTCCCAGAATTGTTCGGCCTTCATTTCTAGCGGAGAATTTGAAAGATAATATTATACACATTAACATTCGGGGAAGTTTTTTTTTCATGTCCCGCCTTAATAATTTCGTCTCACTCTACTTAACATTCAGATTGTTTTTTTTTCGGGTACTATGCTTTCAAGTCCGAAACGTCAAACTCGCATGGTTAAATTGCATAACCAGAAACGTCAAACCCGCATGGTTAAATAGCAAAGCCAGAAACGTCAAATCCGCATGGTTAAATAGCATGGTCAGAAACGTCAAACTCGCATGGTTAAATAGCATGATCAGAAACGTCAAACTCGCATGGTTTAAAAGCATAGTCAGAAAATGTCAAGCTCGCATGGTTAAATAGCATGGTCAGAAACGTCAAACCCGCATGGTCAAATAACATAGCCAGAAACGTCAAACTCGCTCTGTTAAATAGAATAGTCAGAAACGTCAAACTCGAATGGTTAATTAGCTATAGCACGAGAAGTTGCAGAGCTTGTAAATGATTGATACGAATGCGAAATTGACGAGAGAGCTGTAGGTATCTCTTGGCGAGCAGCAATTTCAACAGAGAATCATGCATAGCATAAGAAACATAAGAGCGAAACCGAAAACACAATTCGCTATTTGTCTCTTTTAAGTTATTATTTCTGAATGTAGTTTGAGACTATTGTTGATCTCTAAGCTTTCCCCACAAAATATATACAAGATTTTTTACTTAGTGTCCTTCAATTGATTCAAAAATGATTCGAGTTTACAGCATTTGCTCTTACATCTAGAAATTTAGGCAGGTTAAAATATAATAGAACATTAATCCAGTTCTAGTCAACTCACATCATTTACGACGCTCTGGGGTGGGATCGTTTTATTTACGTTTTGAAAAAAGTAATATCAAGTATATGTAGTCATTAAAAATATAATAGGCCGACATCGCAAAATTAAATGTTATTTGCTTCAATATGGCCTTCTCACTCTGCTCCCTGCAGCCCAAGCGACTATCAAAGAGTTGAAGTGATTCCACCTGCAAAGCCTAGTACGAGTATCTCTTAATTCAGTACGAGTATTTCAGCAATGGCCAATGCTATATACCCCCTGCACAGCCGAGTACGAGTATACGAGTATTTCTTCATTCTGTACGGGTGTTTCAGCCATCGCCAGTGCTACATACCACCGCCATAGCAGAGCACGAGTATTTCTTCATTCAGTACGAGTATTTCAGCAATCGCCAATGCTACATTTCACCTGCACAGCCGAGTACGAGTATTTCTTCATTCTGTACGAGTATTTCAGCGATCGCCAGTACAACATGGCCATTACCACGTCAGCGCAAGCGTACCGACCGTGGTCCGCCGCCAAATTACCGATGAATCATGAGCTCAGTGCTGGAATTTTGGCTGATAGCGAGGAAATTCTGTGATGTATTGGTTTTTTGTCAAGTTGCAGGCGGTAAATGATCGAGAGTCGATGAGCGGACGCTATACCGAGGTGTGTACAACTGAGCGTACAGTAGCGTACGGCGGGGCCTGGTGGAGGACTTGATGGGTTTGCAGTATTACGAAAAGTAGAGGAGCGATAGAAAAATAGCTGCAGGAAAAACGTGGAATAAAATGCTGGCTTAATTTGACTAGTTTTAAAACTGGTGTGATGTGTCAAAGCGTAAACCGATCGGTAAAATCTAATTTTGTTTCGTCTTCTATCTATGAACGTGGTCAGAACTTCTGTATGAGAATTCGTGAAATTCTTACGTGTGGAATTATCGAATCGAGTGAATGCTACTCCAGTTCAAAGTATCAGTCCGTTCTAAATGCAAATATGTAGTCAACTTTAATTAATTCTTTCATTATAATTTGGTTATCATGGGTTTTGTTACTAACAGGGCATATATATAGCGTTGATAGGGAGTTGGTAGCGTCTGAATATGACATTTTTTAAGTAATAGTTTAAGTTTAAAAACATTTATCAAAGAAACTTTAACCTTAGACTTAGCTTAAATCGTTGTTAGTAGCTTAATGATTGCAACTGTTTTGTCTTATTATAACTATTATTTTCGATCGTGCATACGTAACCCATATATGAAGGTGAGAAGAGTTCTACCGAAGGTTTTCAACGATCCTCTCAATCCTTTGCAGATTCCTGATCTCTTTTCAATAGAATGCACCCCTGGGTAGATTTCTCGGCTGGCTCTTAGTAACGCCCTTAATTCAGGGATCGTTGAGGCTCAACTTGTTCCCTTGGAGGTCGTAGAGCTCTGTGCTCATTTATTTCGATTTACAAAAGCTTTGTGATGTAGTGCGCGCGCACACACAGCGGTTGTATGCCACCAACATAGGCGTTTGGTCGGAGCCCTGTTCTCTGGCCTGTTGCCAGATCCTTGTTTTTAATTTCCGCAATAAAAATTTTTTTTTTAATTTCTTAAAGCAATAAAAATTGCGTTTTTAACGATTTAGTTGCAGGTGGGGGGCTTTATTAAAAAAATAGTTGCACAACATTTTCTCCACGGTATCACGACTTAGCTTTATTTTTACCCCCTTGGCGTATTGAATGAAAAAGGTTTGTTCTAACATTGAACAGGCCGTAGAACGATTAATTTTTACCATTTCAGAGCGAGTTATTATAGTCATTTCAACTCAGTGGAGTTAAGAAGAATCCAAAACTAAATGGCATACTCTAATAAACTTGAAATGTACATGAAATATGATTCGAATTTAGTGTGCACGAAAAATATAGAAGCCTGGTAATGCTAGTTTAATTTTAATTCCGTACGGCCAAGAAATAGTTGAGGTAAATCCTCCCATTGAGTTTCATTAAGATCTATTATATCCTTAGGTGCTCGATTTCCTTGAATACTATACGGATTATTTTGTTATATAGGCATATTTGTTTGAAACTCTTCCTGCATGAAACCATGTCTTTGAATAGAGTGTTTGTAGTTTTTTAAGCTTAAGAGGCACATACATAGTCTACTCGTGCATTTGTTGGGATAACTGAAAACCTAGCTCGCTAGCGACTTGCCTTTGCTAGTGATGCTTAACACGTGCCTCATATGTACATATGAATGTTTCTAGTTAGCTTGTTCGTTAAAAATAGCAGCCTTTAAATTCGGTGATACTTTTGTGTTATGAACTTAGATATGTTTTTTTATTTTTGCTCGCTCTCTGCGCTCAAATTAATGGTTTTTAGGTACTTTAATAATTGAAATATGAG
This sequence comes from Orchestia grillus, assembly GCA_014899125.1. Classification (NCBI taxonomy): domain Eukaryota; kingdom Metazoa; phylum Arthropoda; class Malacostraca; order Amphipoda; family Talitridae; genus Orchestia; species Orchestia grillus. The sequence continues at coordinate 3,896 of VOMN01027070.1, read as the reverse complement.
CGTTTTCTGTAGACGGAAATAAAATAAATATTGGCACGCAGGTAGACCATTACGCAACAGTGTATGCTTGACGTTGACAACGTGTAAGCTTTCTATTGAACGCAGCGTTCTTTGTATTGTATATTTCTTGGTCCAAGATTTGCATCTTAAAAAATGATAACTGAAATTGCTTAATCTATCATTGTTTTCGAGGTTGTTTTTACTTTTCTTAAAGAGCGTTCTTCATTTGAGTCTTTATTAAACGGAAGTTTTGATTTAAGTGCAAACTTGTATATTGAATGCAGGTTGGGCTCGATTGAAATTTTGTAAATATAGAACATATCCACATTTCGATTTTGTGGGCATAATGAATTACGTTCAGTATAATGGAATTTTTCGCTTAGGAATAGTCCTTCACTCATCTCTATCACAAATTAGTTCTGAAAAGGGCAGGATAAATACAAGTACATAAAAGTCGCCTCAAAATCTTTTCAAAATTCACCATTTCGTGACTTTTGGCCAGTAGTATACACACAAGGGATGCAGATCAACTGAATAAAATGTAATCAGTGCTCTTAACTCTCACTTTTTTATGCGGTGGAAAGTTTTTGGGAAAATCTTAGCAGAGCAGAAAGCAGTTCCGATGGGTATTTTGATCATTTTTTGTTCATTTAAAAAAAATTAGGATTGAATACCAGAATTTGGAAGTAGCATGTTCGTGTTTTCAATGCATAGATGGAAAATAATGATTCGAGTTTGTATCATGAGTTAAAAAGATCACTCTCTTTTTATTCTAAAACTCGGTCGACTCTGATCCATCGGTTTCACTACCTTCCACGTTGATGGTTTGCTGTATAGAAGTAAACTAGTAAATATATTAAAATGTTTACAATGGGTATTAACTATGTGACTCAGAAGCAACTACCTTTTTAGTACTAGCTTACTTGCAATTGCGGCTATAGAAAGAGGCCTCGCATGAAGGGTATTAATTTCAGATCGTATTCACCTACATACATACTCGTACATATCTTCCGCATTGCTCTGGTAGATTTCTCAGCCGCTCATTATTTTTTATTTTAACCCTTTTGAGGTATTCCTTATTTTACTACCACAATTTTCACGAGCTTCCGGGTTTTGGAGGTGCAGGTTTCAGGTCGAATTTTTTTGAGTCGATGGAATGCAGTTTATGTTCAGTGCTTAAAACAAATATATTTTTGAAAGCTCCTTAACTAAATCAAGTTATTTTCCGCTTCCAAGATTGCAGGAGAATGAAACTGTTTACATTTTGTGCGTTTCTGAATTTTATTTTACCTTCTGAAAACAAAGGAAAAGTAAGCCCAAGATATATTGAAAAAGAGTAAATATTTTTGATTGGACCACTTTTCATGCGCAAATTTTGATTTCATAATGCTCAGATTCTGTATCAAATTTGAAGGGCAATTCTGAACAACATTGTTAACTTTCAGACCAAATAACTCTTGGAATCACTCAGAAATCCACATCTCGAGTTGAACGTTGTTGAACTTTTTCTACGATACAAAATTATTTTCGGTGCAGCCAAGCATTCATGTAATTTGCACACAAATATGTATAAACTGCCCATTACTATCATCTATCCCTGTAATTAAAACTCTCTTTAGTTCTAATAGTACCGTTTCGTAATAATTTTCACTTTTGAAACTCTTCAACTACGATCTCTACAACATTTCTTTTTCTTTCTTGACTTACGTTGCTAGAGTGAGCTGGAGAAATTGGATGTCCGAAATACGTGCTCATTCTGCAAAAGAAATAATTTTACTTCACAGTTAGTAATTACACACATTGGTAAATACAGAGATATTTTGAATCGTCCAGTTCCATTACGAATTCTGATTGCGTGGTAACAATTTACATACTTTCCAATTCCATTTAGGATAGAAAAATAAATGTGACGAAGGACTAAGCGTAAATCAAGTGCACGAAGGGGAAACTTTTAATGCACAGGACCTGCAACGGGAGACATTATCACGCTAAGTCAAGGATCAACTTAAAAATCAATGTCTTACTTTGCGAACAATTTTAAATTTCGAGTCCAAAGTGAATCGTGGTATACACAGATGAACTTGATGTTCTATCGTATGTCTGCAAAAACTCTATTTAACATTTTTTTCATTTATCTCATATCACTTTCTCATACTAAAACTCTTCACACGTGTCTTCCCTTTCTGGTAACTTTTCGCCCCTCATTTTATTTTTCAGTTACTCTGTGTCTTGAAGATTATGAGTTTTTTGAAGGAAATCAGAATAACAGTAGCACAATGGAAGGAAAAACGAAGCATCATTACCACATTTATGTCCTATATCTGCTTATCTCTGAACCGACACAAAAGTGTTTGCCATAATGGAACTGTGTGAGGAATGTATGTAGTCATGTGATATTTTGACTCATGAGAATGTGGACTGGAAAATATGCTCAGGCACGTGCGAAATGTGACAAACCTGGCATAAGTCTGCTGGATTTCATACAAATGTTAAATTTGCTCAGATTATCCATTAATTTTATGAATGGTCAAGTAATAAACAAACGAATGCAAATGCGGACAACTGATATTGTAGAGTTTACGAGCCAGCGTTGCCTCTCTAAACATGGCATGCCTTGATCAATTATGTGGGACAATATTGCTTTAGTTATTTGCGTGCAGAACACATTGATTTTGTTCTAAACTAATTCACTAACCCCTCAAGCTGAAAACGAAAGACATGTTACTCTCTGGATCGTAAACCCGCGCATTCCTCTACTCACCGCCTGTTGCTGCAGTACCGAGCTACCAAGGGACGGCCAACACACCCAAATGTATCCAAATTTTTCTTGCATGGTGTAAAGATGGCTTCTGTTCTTTTACATCAGCGGAGCAGCTTTGAAAAAAATTGCAGACAGATTTTCATTATTCGTTCTTGTAGATCGTGTAGTAGCCATTGATTGTGTTAAAAAATACTTTACATTTTACTATTGGCAAACATGTATTACCATTCCTACTTTCGATGCAAGAAACTGAGGCTTTCGTTCTCATATATTTGAACATAAATCTAAACTTTCGGAGGGTTTACGAACCTGAAAATCAATAAAGCAGTAACGCATCAAGTTTGAGCTTAGTTTAGTTCCTCTGACGTCTTCATCGCATCATTACGGCATATTTCGTAACGGTTTAACTTCTTAGTAACTCTGCATGCATCCCCAGTTCGAGTTCTCGATATATTGTGTCATGATTTAGAGTGGAAAAGGGACTCTCGTTACTGGCTGACGACTCGTAAAGTTAACGCTAGTAACGAGCGCGCAGGTCGCTAAAGGCTTTCACAGAGCGAGAGTGTTTACGCTAAGCTCCTCAGAGCTCCATCTGACGCCGCTCGCCTTTTTTATTTACGCGAAAAACAAGCAGTAACTCGACGTGAAATGGCATGACAAGAAAAAAAAGCCAAATTACGGTATGCTCCGCAGAGACGGGTCGACGGTGGCAGTAATGCTGAGTGTGGTAAATATTGGACGACTGAGCGTGAGCTATGATAAGGGGTTCTCTCTCCCCCGGGGAGGCCTAAAAAACATCAAGACAACCAAATGAGGATATTGCATGAAAGATGCAAACTAGTGACTCAGAAACGTTGCTTAAATGGGGAGATCATTTTTTCAGGATTACGAGAGTCAAGGCGATTACGGGCTTTCGTTAGTCAGTTTTGAGGTGTCATCTAAGGGTAGGCGAAAAAAATTTGCATAGCAAGGCACATACTTCTCCGTGAAATAACTTCAAAAGAAGAATGCGTGGAAATGTTCTCAAGTAAATATTTGGCGAATGTTTTCATTAAAATATTTGAACTTGTCAAATTAGATCTGCAAAAAAGAATTACTTTAATCAAAAATTCTCTCAACTGAAGACTGACGGTAA
>VOMN01027067.1:0-10810 GCA_014899125.1 Orchestia grillus | reverse complement strand
CTTGCCTGCACTCTCGCTTTAACGCTTTTGGTGTGCGGGCACCCTTTAAGTTGTGAGCGTGTGATTATTATTACATTACTTTTGGAACTCTGTTTTTAACTACTTTAAGGTGTTCAGTTTCTTTAAACTTTGGTCACGCACCTCTCAAACGTTGACTTTACACCTTTTAAACGTTGGCTTCGCACCTTTCAAACGTTGGCTTCGCACCTTCCAAAAGTTGGCTTCGCACCTTTCAAACGTTGGCTTCGCACCTATCAAACGTTGGCCTCGCGTCTCTCAAACGTTAGCCCCGCCCCTCTTAAACGTTGGCTTCGCACCTATCAAACGTTAGCCTCGAGCTCGATTAATAAATTGAACGTTCAAATGGGTACCTTCTCCGATTAGGGTTTCTAGTAGGAAGAGGTGGGCTAGCGCTTGGTCTGGAGCCATAATCGGGTAATTCTTCTGGGCCTACGATTGTCTTAAACTTGTACCTACTTCTATTGTTTGTCCTTTCAAACGAACACCTACCTTTTAATTGCTTTTTACACTAATTTCATTAACCTCTTAAAATGGTTTAGGCCCACCAAGTTCGGCAATTTGCGTGGGTGAGTGGTTGTGAAATTTGACACATGATATCGAAATTTATCTGTCCACTTTCCGTATATCCCCTTGTTGATTGGTTTCTTACTTAGTATACACCTGACTCGCCTCTCTGTTCCAGTCTGCACTGCTGGCTGGAGTTCGACTGGGGAGTTTTTCCCAGCATTCTCACAGAACGTTGAAGTTCACATCATCGGTGCTTCGGTTTTACATAGATGGGTTCCTCGCCAATGGCTGTATGGTGTCTTTATTAATTTTTAGTTGTATTCTACCATTTCTAGAGCTTACCATATTCTGGTTAAATCTTGCGGGCTACTGCTTGTACAATATAAAAACAATGATAGCCAGAGTAATTTCGAAAACCCCTTAGAAATAGCCACTAATTTCAACTCTTGTTTTCAAAAGTGGCAGTAGTCTTCAGTGAAACTTCTAATGCAACTCTACGTAAATCCTCAACCAAAAAATTAAGTAATACTTCAGATCTTCATACAAAGAAAAAATGGAGACCTAGTCCTGTTAATCCTTCGTAATTTGCATCCTGTATTCGTGGAAAATTCAAAGGCGGTCGGGCATAACAATATTAGCCTTCAGTATATCGACGACAGCTTTTCTGTTCCTGCATCAATGCTTCGTGTGATAATCAATGCTTCTATTGCGACAAGCAAAGTTACTGATCGGTGGAAGCATTCCGTAATTAACCCATTGCACAAATATGGTGACATCAATATACCATCATAACACAGACCGATCAGCCTATTACCTGTTCTGTCGAAGATATTATACAAAGTAATAACAAGTCAGTTTTCTACCCACCTAGATAAATCGAACCTACTACGCGAAAATCAGTATGCATACAGAAAGAAAACAAGTACCTAAGATGCCCTGCACAACATCACTGAAAAGATATACAGCGATATAAGACGGGAAGAATGTAACTCTCTTGCTGCTCCTAGACCTATCAAAAGCATTCGACAGCGTTGAACACAAACAGCTTTCGCAGATCTCGAGCCTAGAAATAGACTCCCTATGGTTTGAGAGCTATCTATCTAACAGATCCTATGCTGTTTTCGCAGAAAACTCGACATCACCCTTTATCAGCAATGATTTAGGGGTCATTCAAGGATCAATCCTCAGTCCACTTCTGTTTTCTACTTTTATACATGACTTCCTATCAATGCCACCGAGCACAAGAATCTCGATGTATGCAGATGATGTCCAAATCGCAATAACAAGTAATCCACTGAAATACTAAAAACCAAAGCAATCGCTGAAAGCCTTTTAAATAACTTAAAATCATGGTACAACCAAAATGGCCTCAAATTTAACGCACGCGCAACGTAATTTATCGTTTTCGGCTCTAAAGATACAAGAAAGAAGCTACCTAAACTTACTCTGACTCTTAAGAACTAGGTAATCGAGCCTGTAGAGAATGAAAAAATCTAGGGTTTGGTTTGACCAAAACTTGATCTTTAAACCCCATGTAGAAAAAACTGTAGGAAAAAAGTATATAGTACTCTGATTTCATCACTGAACAAAAGTAAAAATATTAAATACACGAAGAGTTATTTTTTCCGATATTATTAAAACATGGCTTGTTATTATCACATTACACTTTAAAAACAGGTGCATTTTGGCGTAGACAGGTTCGAATTCGTTTTTTATCAAAAATATGTCCCAGTGTTGTTTCTGTAACAAGGGTTCTTGGATTTTGAGATGTAATTTAGTAACGGCGCGGCCATCAAAACTGAAGCCGGTTATAGAAGTCTAGCCTCGCAGAGATTGCCATTTATAATCAAAACTGATCTTTTCGTGATGCTTTGCACAGCCGTGAAGGCAATGATTTTGTACCGTGACTTTAATTTTAGCAAATTAACTCGGAGTTTCCCTATGAGAAGGCAGTTGGAGAAAGAGAAACCACACGAAAAGCATTGATGCGCTGGATTGAGGATAAATGTGAAGCTAAGCCAAAAGATTGGAATAAAATTTTTGCATATCTCTATTGCACTTTTACTCATCATACATGAAAAATTCCAACAAAACAACTGTGCGATAGAAAAACCGGTCTTTACACAGGATGAAATAACCTTTTATACCCTTCATATTTTCTCAGCTCACAGTGATCGTTTAATTAAAATTACATTCATTAGGTTCAAACTTTTATTCGGAAAATCAGTCTACCAAGCTGCCGCTGAGACATGCTGAGAGTTAACCGCAGGCCACGTACTGTGCCCCGGGGACTGTGCAGGCCACTGAAACGGTGGCAGTCGTGCCGCTATCAGAAAATGTCGTGAACGTGACTGTTGTGAAAATCGTTGCTGGGTAAAACAAAATGCGACCTGTTTCCAGTTCGCGTGTTTCAGACCCCGATATTGAACCGGAGATCTCTGCCACCAGGGATGAGTCCGACAGCGTCACCTTCCTGCACAAGTTTTACAATAATAAATTGGAAGACAAAGCTCACATTCAAATGATTCTTTATGTCATAAATAGTTCTCATTTATAACCTTTTATCTCTGAATATTGATGTGACTATAATGAAAAATATAGCTACTGTTTGCTGTGACAGCTACTAAAGCTAAAAGTGCGTTGCCTCGCGCTTCAAAATGCTCAGTGGCAAGTGCCAAGATTGTCACGCTCAGCAGTCGCTCCAATTCTACGGCATTTGCAAGGCCGCGAACCACAATTTCAAGCATCACGGAGTTGTAATGGTCGGTTTCATAGGGTTAAAGTATTACGATTAAAATTTCTCGTGCGAACAGATGCAGAGCTTTGAGAATATTAATGCCGCGGTGGCGTCGATGGTTGGGGGTAAGTGATGCGAGTTTCAAATCAGATACGAATAAACTATACATGACGATACTTATTGGAATTGTAGTTTGAAGTGACTATGGGCTCAAAGTCATTGACAAGTTGACGGGTTATTAATCAATATTTTACGACCACAGATGTGTGACAAGACACAGGTTTATAATACCTTTGGTATGTTGTCTTTTCTGTACGATTGGGACAAAGAGCGTGTGGCCCTTAAAGGCATTGAGCTTAAAATAAGAGGCGATTACTCCATTACAGGCGGGGCTTTATCATTTCGAGGCGTATTTGTGTAGCTTGGAACTCCATCTGTTTTTATCAATTACAGACATTAATCAATAATAGGCAGGGCTTCATCATTTCGAAGCGGATTCACGTAGCCTGGCACTCCATCTGTCATAGATTTGAGCCCACAGCAGGACAATCCTAGTAAGCCAGAGCTCATCATCATGTAAAATGGACTCACAGTAGTTATGATCCTAATAGACAGGACAGCCTGGAGACTTCTTAAATAAAAAAGAGAACGATGTGCCAAACGGGTTGACAATATAATGCTGAATTAAAAAGTGCGAGGTTATTAAAGTTTTATTAACCAACAATTGACAATTTTATACGAAATTTATAGTATTACACAGTAATCCTAGTTAATGATACTGCTTTATTTTGGATTATTTTTCCATTTCTTAGGGGTACAGAAGAGCAATTTATTCCGCAAAAGTTAAATTGATCTGCTGCTCTTTAATTATTAGTACCTGAGCAAATAGTACTTTCCTAGAACTCACTTGTTTCTGTCTGGAACAGATCTCCTCTTCCTACCCATGCAAGGAGTGTTATTGATCGAGGCTGCGCACACGACCACCGTGCCACTGGTGGTGGTCACCACACGGGTGTTGGTGGACGTGCCCAGGAACAGGCGCGCCTGAGGACCGTAACCTGGCAAGCAATGTTCATCATCAGTGCCGATGTCATCACTTACGTTAGTTTTCGAAGCAGAGTGCCGAGGTCGTTCAAGCACACATTCTTCAAGGCCTGTCTCGAAATGCTATTTCATTTTTTCACATGCGCTTACACATTTTAAGATCGGTTAAATAATTTAGGCAACACACAAATGACGCTCAACTTCTGAATTGTTTGCTTTGCTTCTTCCTTCCGTATTGAAATAGTATGACAGGGTAAAACTTTGTGTACTTTTTTCTTTACTTGATGGAGTGAAATTCTATGAATTATTTCAGTAGTTGGATACGGAGAAATTTCTCAGAGAATATGTTGACTATATTCCATTTTTATTCAAACATACACCTTGGCCCGCAGGAGTATATCGTAGTCCTTTTTCAAATTTGAAGAAAAAATGCATGATTTGTGTCATTTTGATGAGAGCAATTTAGTAAACAGTAGAAACGATTCGTATCCCCTGTCAAGCTCTGCAGACGTTCGATTAAATATGGACGCTATTTTTTTGGGTTCGTGTACGTGGAGTTCAAAGGTTTGTCTGCTGTCTAGAAAAACCTTTGATCTTTCGAGTAGCACATTTTATGACTGATGTGTCACCCCTAAAACCATGGGTGAGCGATGAGTGAAAATAATGACACACATGATGAAATAGTGATGAAAATCGAAGCAGATGGGCCCACCAGAGCAGAAACACTAAAAAAATGTAAGCTGTAGAACGGAGATCACTCTGCGTCCTACGTCAAATACGGAGGAATAGACGTCACCCCAGCTGCGTAGACCTAATACATCTACAAGGCGACACAGTTACGCGCATAGAGCAAAGCACTCTCACCAAAGAACAAAAACAGTAAAATAATTATGAAGTTCCAGATACGCCGTCACATTTATCTGGAATTAGGGGGACTATTATTATTACTAGATGTTAACGCTTAGTTCACAGGGACTCGAAGAGAGGAGCTCCTAGTTCTCCCCCCTAGAGCGTCCTACACTCAATTCCACTTAGCACTGACAATTCAACGTGAACGCCACCATTTCCTTTTGCGCTTAGATCAGTGGGATTCAGTTTTTCAACTGCCCTGGGTTTCGCTTGCGAAAGAATAAAACCACAATCAACTTCGGAGCTTTTCTTTCCAAATCAGGAGAGGAGATTATTTTGTTAGAAGAACTTACTGCTACAAATAGGAGTTTTTTCTGGAACAAAAATCAGTCAATTCGGAAATCCTAATATAAATGGCATAGAGTTGCAAGGCCTGCTTGCTTCTGTACGTTAACACGCATGAATGAGTCAAGTCGAATCGAGGCCCGTGACTGACACGAACCCTTTAGTTACACGAGTCGGCTTCTCAATCGTCATACTGGCCGTCATTTCCCTCTCGAACAAGAAAGCTGCACGCATTTTTACACGAAGAATTTCCGACCATACTACCGCTCGTTATCAAAATGACTCTTTCAAAAAGAATTAAAACTTATCGTGTCCATTTCAGAAACTAGCAAAATTCTGGTACCTTGAATAGCCAGTTTTGCTTTGAACAGACGGGTACATTACAGTCGATGAACAACAGAGCTAGAGCGATTGAGCTAATGAATAATCACTGCGAGGTTGGCAGTTTCCACCACGTCCAATACTTTTAATTAAGCATGACATGACAGTTACTTCATCTGCCATTCCCAGTGCACGAAATTCGTCTTCGATCACTCCATGGTGCCTGGGATCGGACTTTCTTTTGAAGACTGAAATTGACTTTGCTATCATTCACTCATCCTCTACAGATATCGTACAGTCCCAAATAACACTCGGCGAATGAAAGAAACTTATTAATCAAGATTAAATCGTTCGCTAAAACGAAAATTTTAAACTGTATTCACCGATTTATATTAGTTTTCATTTTAGATCGCTTTTCCTCAATAATTGAATTAGTACATATCATTCATTGCGAATTAATATTTTTCAGCTGTTTGTTTTCATACATTTCCCAACACATTTAATCAATTTATAAATATTAATATCCACTTTTTTACTATCGTGAATTTTGGGTTAGAACCTCTAAGCTCAGAATAAGCTACGGCTCAATGGAGTCAAACTTAAGGAATAGCAAGTCACTCTTACTCAAGTTCTACTTCTAAATTTTGAATGTATTTTGCGTTAACTCATTGTTGATAACACATATAAATTCTTCCCACCGCTTCCATGTACATAAAATTTTGTATTTGAATTCCGTGCTCGAAGTCGATTAGCACGGAATTGACAGCTCCGTTCAGCTCAGGCATGAAAACCATTTCTCAAAAAATTGGTCTAAGGAAGGTGGAGAAATGTACGATTCTAAATGCATTAAGTTCACCGTTTTTATGAGAAGGAATCTCCACCCAAATATGGAAATAGTTGATATTTTAACATTGGGAGCAAATGTTAATCATATGTTTGGAATCCAATCAAATATTTTTTTCCATAACATCTGTGCTGGTCAATAATTATCTGCAACTAAGGTCTCTCATGCACAGATATCGCCACCGGAAAATTAACTATCGACAGAGCGGTGAAAAGGTTCAACCAGGAAATTTTGGCGTACCATTCTTAACATTTTATATTATGGTCAAGGCATAAACTTCCTAATCATTTGCAAAAGATTGTTAGTTTAAAGCAAAATTCCAAATTATCTTAGACGAACCAGACGAGAAACAAGATGGGAAATAAAATTTCAGTTTTAAATTAAGCACATTTCTCGAATTTCGACTGATTGCTTGTGCCACATTTTCTCTTGCCGATGCTGATGGTGCGGGACTGAATTTTGTTGTGGTGAAATAATGAGCCATTACCTGCTTATTGATCTACTAGCCACTTAATGCGTGAGTTACTTAACTACTCTATTTTGATAAAAATTCCACTTATGAAACCTAGCTTTGCTAAAATTAGGAATACTTTACTTACTTGTCAATGCTATGGGGGCGTCTTCAGCATTCTCCAGAATTTTCGAACCCAAAGATTCTAATCCACAGACGGCGTGCAGGCACAGAGCTAACGTGATCACAGTATGTCGCCGTAGTCCGGCCATTGCCAAGTTTTTGGGTAACAACTTCAAAATACCATGCAATAAAAAGACAATTGAAGTTTCTTCTACCGCGTATGTTTGTTAAGTTCCCTACAAAATAACAGGGTACATAAGTACGAAAACGCATTTTGTGAGCATTTGTTGGCCATATAACGACCAAATAATTTTATCGAAAAGAATGCATTATTAAGGCATAGAATTAGCTGCAGCTTTTCGTACGTAATGAATTAGACTGCAATTAGCTTTTTACGTAAAACTAGCAGCATTTTTATGGAGCGGGATCGTAAGGTCCTTCTCGTAGATGTTTCGGTTTTATTGTTTACGCAGCTTTAATTCGGCAAACTGGTCTCGCTGCGGCTCCTATGTAACACATCAATCCATTTTTGACATTTATTCGACATTAATACTCTTCAGTAGAATTCGTTTATATCAAAATAATTTTTTCCAGCAATTAATGAAGTACACATTTTCATTCATAGCCATACTCTTCGAATTTTTTAGATAATTAAGAAGCTTAGAAATTATAATAAATATTAAAAATTTATAAACAATAAAAAAAATATTTCCCTGCAAATTATTTAGCCCAAATATTTACCATGAAAAAGTAGGTATTTTAAACTATGCTTTGGACACATATCAAGATAAATTTTTCAACCATTTCACTCAGAATAGTTTTTACACTTCGGAGACACAAGTTGTGGTAGAAGTGGTGTAGATTGCAGTGCTTCAGTGACTTGGATACGCCGCACCGAAATACAAGGGACTTTTTAATTTGAACTATTTACATAGTATGGACTAGAGAAAACAGGAAATCTATGCACAATGTATCTTCGCACACAGGATCCCCTGTGTATAGAAACAACAAGTTAAGAATGAAGAGGCAGACAGATAATGAAGAGAGAGTAAAAGGTAAAGTAAAGTGACCACGAAAGATAGAAGTCTCGAATGCCTGTCTATAGCTATACCCCATGAGAAGGAAGGCCCAGGATACCTCATTTCAATATGTGTCGGCGGATAGTAAAAGAATGCCAATAAAATAGGTAATTTGAAAGCCGGGCATCAAGTCTGGGACTTGGAATGTATTAATTTTTAAATTATTTAAATTTTGCAAAAAGAAGCTTAAACATTTTTATGTACGTGTATTGACCTCACGTTGCCATTAGAATTTTGGAATAATTACTGAAAAATGATGTGCCATGCTGTGATGCAGTGGTTGGATGCAGTTGCATGTATTCGAAAATTTATTTTTGGGTGACAATCGAGTCTCACTTTGAAAGGGGGAGGGGGAATTTTGGTCGTCCATTGCTGCAACGCGCGTTCAGTTATTCCTGCACCAGTTGTCACTACTAAAATATTTCGATAAGACTCGCAGCGTGTAATGGCCGCTGTAGTTTTAGCGTGCCTCGTAAACAGTCACAATAAATTCTTACTATCCGAGCAATGGGAATATGGTTCATTTGAGGGGGGCCATTACTCTGTGTGCAATTGTACGGTAAATAATTTTAAGCAAGAAAATTTTAATGATACGTTCGCGAAGAGATATGCCTTGAAAGAATATTGAAATTCAAAAAGGGGCCCCTGATTAGAAGAAGCACTCTTTGAGACAATATCTAAAAGACGAGATTGCTTCGTAAGGAAGTTCCATTCCAGCGTGAAAAAACCTGTTCTCTAGTCTGAAGAATTGAATGGTGGTGCGAGAATCATTTTCACCTTTTGAACATTTGTCACACATAAACTATAATACATCGATTGCAATTTCTATAAATCACGCATGAAAGACCAATATTAAGAATTTTTTTTTTAATAACTTCCAGCAGAATGGCACCACTTATACCATTAGGAGAGAAGCAGTGTTTCGTAGTCCAATAATTTAAAGCTTTTGTGAAATTCCTTGCCTGCCGCGACCGCTAAATTTATCTCAACTCTTCATTCTTTGGTGACATCAAAAAAAGTTTATTTGATATTTCTAACACCTTTTAAGAACTAAGCTGAAATATCCCTGAAGAAATTCGTGATGTTACGGCAGATTTTGTGGAAATCTGTTTTGAGACACGGAACAGGGAATGCTAAAATCGGCATATACTGATGCCAAACTAACTATGGAAGGACATTATTTTTCTGTATAAGATTCCCGATTTTTTTCAAGTCATTATACTGCCTGGCCCTACCAAAAATATGTGCACAATTGAAAAATTTCTTAACAACAATAGTCCTATCCTTGAATCAAATTACAGTTTGAATTCTACCCGGCATTGATTAGAATATTTTTTGGTCATTTGTAGCTCTAATTTTGGCCACAGTTGAAAGAACCTTTTTTCCCGATGTCTAATGTTGAAGGTGGTGGCGATGACGCACGCAAGTTCCTTTCAAGCTCATCAAATACAAAAGTTTTCAATAAGGTTCATATCTGGAGATTGTGGATTCCAATCCATGTGCATCGTGTCCAGGAAACCAATCTTGGAACTTCGCACTGTGAATCCGAGCATAATCGAACTATAACACTTCGTCATCCTCAGAAGAATGATAATTCATTAAAGCGTGAACGTGGTTACCAAGAACTAGCAAAATGTCCTGCGACTTCATTTAGTGACTTCTAAGAGTCGCAGATTCAAGCCCAGTCCAGTAAAAACAACTCCTAAGCATCATACTGCCTCTAATAATGTAGAAAAAAATCATTTCATATTCAAAATGCAAAATATAGGTGCGCAACTTTTTTTTAGCCATGCAGCGTATTTATTGTACTTTTTGATTGAAGAATATATAATACAGCGAAGTATCACTCTCTTTAACCAAACGGCTAGCGAGCTGCTGTCACCGCTACGTCACTGCGCCTCACCCGCCCCTCTCTCACCCGCCGCCACGTGCAACGCCGCCTGTGGAACATGACCCGCCACTCTGATGCTCCTATTTTTATTGACTTCAATTTAAATTTAGCGAATTGTCTGTCAAAATGCAATTCCTGTAAATTTATTAAATATAATGGATAATGCACAGAACCCAATTTGATATTCGATTAAAATGTCGTTTTATGAAACGAAAAAAAAACACCGCGTAAACTCTCACAGTGCGCAAAAATAAATTAGGTTATAACTTTTCTTGAGAACCTGCCTGTTAGAATTAGAAAAGAAATTTAACACACACATTTCTACAACTTTAGTGATTTGGTAGTAACAATAATAATTTTTTTTATTGCGCTCACGAAAATAAACTCTTCCCGAAAACACTTTTCCCTGTCCAATATTTCTTTCTAGCTTCTCTCGGGTCAGCAAATATGTAAATTTTACATGACTACCAACTACGCGCATCTCTAATGCTTGGCAGTGGATGGCAGTTATTAGCTGTAAAAATATTCCGCAACAGGTTGGTTAGTTATTGTGACCACCACCCCTCAGGGGGCATAGGATAGGCCATAGGCAATAGAG